>JAQFYZ010003580.1:0-13057 GCA_034695085.1 Cylindroiulus punctatus | reverse complement strand
ACCTTTATGCTGAATGGTACCCAGAAAGAAATACACCATCACCTGCTACCATTTATCGCATTGTAAATAGGTTTGTAGAAGAATGAACTGTTTGTGCACCTAAAAGAAAACGCAGAAGAACTGTAACCAGTGAACAAAATGCTACACCAGTCATAGCTGCAGTTGAAATTGATCCACATGTTACTACATTATATGTATACATGTTATTACGTGTCCATGCCTCCTTTCTGTGACGTCTTGAAATGTGCATTGAGGTTAAAGGTCATCATTTTGAGCATTTAATGTAAAACATTGGACATACGAAATTGTGTCTGATGCAGAAATACTAGTGTTAGTATAAAGATATTATTTATTTGCCTTAGTTGCATTTGACATTCTGTTCTTCTATTGTCTGTCATTCAATGAGTAATGATATCTGTGCCTATGACATGTTAATAGTAGGCTACAATTGTAAAGAATTATTAATAATCAATAAAACAATGTGAAGCATCATCACATAATAAATAATCGTGAATTGCAATATGTACACTAAATATGCTAAATATCTTTGAAACTATTCATCATATGGAAAAATGTTTTAAACAAATGTGATGCATTTTTATGTGTAGATTAGGAATCATGCAGAAAAATATGGGGTTTCCATTGAAAAAAACTTCTATGACCTTGTAATGTCCTTGAGGAGGACTTTCAATGTCACTGAAAATAGTGTCATTAAAATTTCCCCCTGATACCAAACGACATTTATATAAGACATTTTGTTGTCAAATGCTTTCTTTTAATGATATTCAACTTTCTCAAGTTTAATGCCTCACCCTGTACAGTATATATAGATAAAATCAACCACTAAATTCAAAAACCAAAAATGGCGATGTCACTAGCTGCTGTAAGATGGCAGACTTCCGGAAAATGGCGGCACTTCCAGAACTGACGTCACGCGTCAAATGTGACGTCACAAACAACGGCAAAAAAGAGAAGATAACGGACTTTCCGAAAATGGCGGCACTTCCAGAACTGACGTCACGCATAAAATGTGGCGTCACAAACAATGGCAAAAAGGAGAAGATGGATGACGTCCGGAAAATTGCGGCACTGCCAGTACTGAATAAAACAGTACAGAGTAAAACATGACATCACAAACAACTGTATACAGGTCTAGATGGCGGACTTTGGAAAAATGGTGGCACTGACAGTATAGACGTCAAGAGTAAAACGGGACATCACAAACAACTGCAAAAAGGTCAAGATGGCGGACATCAGGATAATTGTTGCACTTCCAGTACTGACGTCAAAAGTAAAATGTGACGTCACAAACAACTGCATAAAAGGAGAAGACAGCAGACTTTCAAAAAATGGTGGCAGTTCCACTACTGTCGTCATGCATAAAATGTGATATCACATTTAACTGCAAAAAGGTCAAGATGGTGGACTTCCGGAAAATGGTGGCACTTCCAGTACTGATGTCAAGCGTAAAATGTTACGTCACAAACAACTGCAAAAAGGTGAAGATGGCGGACTTCCAAAAAATGGTCGCACTTACTGCGAATAGGTCAAGATGGTGGACTTCCGGAAAAAATTTGGCACTTCCAGTACTGACGTCACGGGTAAAATTTTATGTCACAAACAACTGCAAAAAGGTCGAGATAGCAGACTTCCAAAAAATAATGGCACTTCCAGTACTGCCATCACAAAAACAAGAGAAAGGGGCTTGCCGAAATAGCCAGGGGGTGCCGTCTTTCAAAAAAAAAGATGGTGGCATCAGCGGTGGTGGCAAATGCAAAACTACATCAACAGAACAACTAATGATTTTCCAACATACATGCACTACTATTGTAAAGCCAAGAAGTGATAAACATGTAGCTTGCCGATTAGCACTTTTATGTTTGTTCAGTAGGTATAAGTTCATTCAGTTGAGTGCCAGAAAACATTTAATAGACAACAAAATGTGTGACATCATCCAGACGTTGACATTTCCCAAATTCTGCCAGGTCTCCATATTGCAGTGGAGAGACTGCTCAGAATTTAGTGACGTGAAGGTCGAGGCTGACGTCACACATTTTGTTTTCGATTTCGATTAAATGTTTTCGACACTCTAATGGCGCTGATTGTACGCAACTATAGTAGGTCCAATGTAAAATGGGTTAAATGGCATCATATTGGTTGATCGGACGCCATTTTCTATTTACAATTCGTTCATTCAGCTTTTGAGAGAGCAGAGCTTGAACAGCTAGTTGCCCACTGCTGAAAAGCGCCATAGCAAATCGTAGGTCGACCTTTCAGCTCATTCTGGAGCACACCATAGGACTTGAATCAATGACCGGGCCATGGACACCCATCGGACCAATTGGCTCCATAGCATTCACAAATCAGAGTTCATGCATACTTCGTTCACCATGGCAAGTATGGCTATGGCAGCCATTTTCCTTTCACCAACTATTATAGGTTCAGAATAGCCTAGACGAACCTATAGATCAACGGAATCCCTCTGACTGACAGTCAGAATTTCCTATTTCTCGTTGAGCCTACTGTAGGATAAATCAATCACCAACAGGCAATTGAACCCTATTGGTCAGCACATTTGACCCAGTTCTATCACTTATTGGTTTTACTCAAGGGCATAGCAAACCTCTTGTAATTGCCAATTAACTTGTTCCTTTCCAACTGGGGATTGCATGCTTGTTCTACTTCATATTCCTACTGTCACACTACTGCAATGGACTCCTGTGACAGCACTTGTGGGCATGTCACACTTTCTGCATTCTATAGCACAATGGAGCATTTGATCATGTGTGGTCGACTTTGCCTTCTAGAAAGTGATGACTAAAACGATTAAAATAATATAATATATATAAAAAATCATTTTTAAAAACAATGCTTAGTACTTAATGCATTAAAACGTTAAGAATAATTTGGATGAAAACAAAAAATGAGGTAACAACAAGATGGAAACAATTAAAATGCACCAAAAAATTAAAAACAAGAGCTTCAATGTATCTTACTTTAATTAAATATTGCCATTGAAAGATAGGACTGAAAGCATGGTGCACTCATAGCAAGTACAATACAGTTACTTATGCCCGTATCACCGCTTCGTTTTGTACCATACCTGACCATTTTGTACTGTTTCTACCCATTCAGATTGATACTTGAGTCGTTGTTCGTGCTCCGAGACTAGTCCATGGTACAGGCTTTAGAGTACAATTACTTAAGTAACTCCTGGCATTTTGAATTTCTGCCTAATAGAATTCAGTGCATTATTGTGCATGAGATGCATGAGATGCAGAGATGTAACCAATTTCCTAAATGTGCAAGTGTTTTGAATGCTTGCATGATCACCTCTGTCCATGCTAGGAAGCCTTTTGTCAGGTAATCCTGTGTCAGGTAGCCAGGGTTGTACTAAATTTTCTATGAGCGCACCATGCTTTCAGTCCTATCTTTCAATGGCAATATTTAATTGAAGTTAGATACATTGAAGATCTTGTTTTCAATTTTTTAGTGCATTTTAATTGTTTCCATCATGTTGTTACCTAATTTTTTGTTTTTATCCAAATTATTTTTAACGTTTTAGTTCATTTAGTACTAAGCATGGTTTTTAAAAATGTTTTTTTATATATATTATATTATTTCCAATAAACAGGACCATTATACACTTGTGTAATTTTATTACAAAAAAAGACGTCCAATTTTTCTTTTAAAGGACCAATCCATTTGGTTTGTGGTGACCCACACGCGTATAAAATGTCGCGTCCTGGTGACACACACGCGTTTAGGGTCGCCTCATGGTGACCCCATTACAGGGTGCTCAGCAGAGGGCGCCCAAGACCAGAGAAGGTTTTTGGGACCCTCTGCAAAGGGCTTGAAAACCCCTTTGATTTTCACCTCCAGTCTTTGTCTTTCTCTTCGTTTTTTGACACTGGACTGGATGGACTTGTGCTGCTTATCTTCCCTATCCCTTCATGCAATTTCTGCATGCAGTTAACATTCTGGGGAATTCAATGGTTTCTACAATGGCAATTTAGTCATTTTCGCATTTCTCTTAACATTTTTTATCAAAATTTAAGTGCATGCTTTCTCCCAAATTTTTCCTTAATTTATGCAAAAATTCATTGTTTCTTTTGGGCTAAATTTCATGCCCACATTGGCAGCCTGTTGCCATAGCTTCTGGCTTTTATCTTGGCCACTTCATGACTCATAATTGCTGCCCGAGCTCTGTTTTTTGGTGCTTATTTTATGCCCATTAGGGGACTTGTTAAGGTGGGATTTGGCACTCGTGGCCACTGCATGTTTCAACCTAGTTCTCAGCCCCCATAACTGTGGACATCTGGCCACTTGCACTTGCCTCCATTATACACAGTGTCATGCATAATGTTTTTGTTTTGTAATGTTTTCATGCTGCACAATGTATGCGTCCCTGCACGGTAATAAAATGTTTGTCCCCACAACAACTTGGTGTCTCATGTGTGTTGTTCCCCCAAAGGTTCTTTATTCATGGAAAATGGACGTCATATTTCCTAATAAAAAGAACCAATAATTAATGTGATCCTTAATTCATGGAAAAAGGACGTCCAAATTTCCACTTTTAATGACCAATACTCAGTTTGGTCCTTTTCTTATGGAAAAAGAACATCCCTTTTCCAATAAAAAGGACCAATACTCAGTTTGGTCCTTTTTTAATGAGAAAAGGACGTCTTTTTTAGGTCCACATGACGTCATTTAAAAAAAAGGACGTCATATGGACCATTTAAGGACGTCCCTTTTTGGTCAGTGTGCTACTTAGGAACGTTGGACATGCACCGACAAACATGGGTGTTCCAATACATATCTGTAGGGGTTGTTCATGTAGTTTGTGGTATAACTTTTTTGCTTTTTCTTTACAGTTCTGACATAACCTATACTATACATACTGCATACAGTGTATGTACTGTATGTAATGTAAGCATGCATATGTACTGATGCACTTTGAAACATTTAATCATGCTTCTCGCTGTTAACTTAAATAACAAACCAGCCGTGGCTGGCCACGATAAACTTAACTTTTATTTCGTATCAGTAGGTCCCTGTCACACATCCTTGCATGTTGATATCATTTCAGCAAGTAAGATTAAAGATGGCGCGGGGGCAGAAAACAAAAAGTCAGCTGATGGCCCGTCAGCTGACACCACGTGTTCCGGGTGCACGTGGTCGGTCAAAAGGGAGGGGGATTCATAAGGGCATAAACGAAACAGCACCTTCTTGAACACGTGACAGAGATGGACGTCTCTGTCAGTCGTCATCCTAAATTTGGAAAAAAAATTTAGAAGCCCCCGACCTCTTTCTAAATTCCTAAATGTTCCATAGCTAACAAACTCCGCCATGACTCATTTGCACGAGCCTACAATTTTGAAGAGTCACGTCAGTCCGAAAGATATAGAGTTAGGGTTTGAATTTTGGATGCGCTTAGTGGTTTTGTGAGGACATCTGCCAGATTACCGTTCGTAGAGACGTGCCGAAGGGAGAAAGTCCTTTAGTATAGTGGTCACGTACGAACCGGAGCTTGCGAGTAAAGTGTTTGGTGGATCCATTCTCGACCGCATTCTTAATTGTGAAGATGGCTGACTCATTGTCGGTCATGACTTCCACCCTTCCAAACTCCTAGGGCATTACCGGTTTTAGCTCCTGAAAGATCTCGTCTAGCCAAATGAGCTACTTCACCATCTCCACCAGAGCCATGGTTTCGGCCTCCATGGTGGACTGGGCAATGATAGTCTGCCGCGCAGACCTCCAGATGATAAGCGAGTTACCGATCAACATCAGTGATCCGGATACCGAGTAAGACGTGGCAACGTCCGACCACCAGGAAGCATCAGAAAAGCCTCTGATCCCGTCGGCGTAGTCCCTCGAGAGCATTTGCTTTTGGAGCACGTGAACGCACATAGTTCATCAGGTGCTCCGCATGCGTCCATGCGAGGAGCGTAGGTTTGACGTGTACTTCGCCAGGGTGTTCACCGCGATCAGTAGATCCGGACGAGTCATCCTGGCAATATAAAGCAGAGATCCAATAAGTCTCCGGTAGAGGTTAGGCAAATCCTTGGTCGCCTCCCCCAGCAACTGCCGACTGTACACCGCCCTTACCTTCATAGGTTTTCGGGCGCCTCGTACAGGAATCATGTCAATGCGTCGGCTCAGCTCCTTGATGTATGGTTCCTGGTTCATGCTTACAGTTCCAAGACAAGAATTCTATTGGATCTGGACTCCCAGGAAAGTAGTCGTGGGATCCAGGTCTGTCATTTAGAAGATTCCCGTCAGTATTTGTCGAATGTCTCCTTATGCCATGACTGCCATTTCTTCACATCCTTATCAACGATCTGTGCTGGTAATAAGGAGAGGACTTGCTCTTCCGCGGAGGTCATGGTATGTTGGGTCAGTGAGGGACTGGTCGTCACTGAAATGGGGGCAACTGTATTTGGACAGGTAGTTTCCCAGACGGGATGGATTGGTCTTGGACGTAGTCTCACTACTCCCTCCGTAGGGTCCTTTGGGAAGAAGTCAAAGTCATCCGAAAAGGGCAGGTTCTCCTCCTCGCAATACTTCAAAACTTCCTTCAGAGTTCTGAATCGGATCCCGGCGTGGTCGTAGTAGACGTCCACGCTCGTACCTGTCTTCCTCGGAATAGGTACCCTCCGCCAAGGCAGGTGTAGTAAACATAAAAAGTGACTTACCAAAAAGGGTAGGGGAAAGTCCAGTAGATTATCTGGGGTCGGTCTGAGGTCGTCAACGGCACTTATTTAAATAACAAAAACATGACAGATGGTGTTTAATATACACACCATTAACGAAGCCTGGGAAACAGAGAAACCATTCCAAAACAACATTCCAAGGATGTGACTGAGAAACAGGTGCGAGGGGGGAGAAGCCGAACACCTAGTGGCGCCACCAAGCAGCTAGACACAGCGGACGGTTTTACATCAAACTAAAGGGCCTAGGACACAAGTGTGGGGCATCTACGGAAAGGCCTCAACGAGATCTATCTGGTGATACCAAAATTAGAGGAGTGTAAAGAAAATGAAAAAGAAGACATTATCCGCACCTGGGAAAAAATATGAATCATCGGCTGAATCATCAAAAAAATGAAGATTGAAAGAATATGAATCATCAAAACAAGGAATCAGCAGGAATGCCGAATGCCCACCAAGTGTCATACAAAATTGAGATATAAGGAACGTTAATGGAGTTCCCACGAAGGAAGGAAGTCGTAAATTGACCAAAGTGACAACGACAAAACCAAAAATCCTATCTTTACCATTATGGGAAGGAATGTGAGTGGGACAAAGAAGAAATCAAACAGAACACATCATCCGCACCTGGAAATAAGTGTGGGAGGACTCAAAAAGTATAAAAGCAGAACCAAAAACCCCAGAAAAGAGAACGGTGGACAGAATGGAGAAGACGGAGACTGAATGCCAACAAGAAGGAAAAGAAGATCAGGACAGAAAGATCAGTACTAAGGATGCCAAAGGCCTGAGACCGACTGGAAAAGGACCTATCTTTGGGAAATGTACGACAGAATGGTGAGCCAGATCAAATTTGAACAAAACAATTAGAAATGTAGCAAGAGGGAATTAGGCCCAAGATGCCCACAATTTGCCCACAGTTTTCCACAGTTTGTGTTATTTTCTGTGTATGAATTTTCTACCATCTTGTACCTTGAATGAATCTTGAAATATATTTAACATGCATTACTTGTACTTTGACCAGACAATCCTTAAATCATATGTAAGTGCATGACGGATAGCAATAATTAACAGATTTAGACCCGTTTATCCAGGTGAGCCAAAAATCCAAAACTCCTCTCGAGGAAAATCACGTCTACCACTCACCTAACAATTAATATGTTATACTGTGCTCCGCGGGTCGTGTAGAACGGAGAATTTTAGAGTCAAACATTAAGAATGATAGGGGCGCGGGTGACACAGGACTTGCGCAGTTGCCTGCACATACTTTTCCGTGGGAGTCAAGTGTCTGGGTTTAGGAGGAGATGGTTTTCCTCCTTTCGCTGGTTGCGGCGGAGATATGGCACCGCTCGGACCAGCCTTGGGGGAGAGAGTGATCGCCCGACCACCCGCTGATCACGAATCAGACCCTGACTCGCTCCTAGAAGGAGAGGTATTGCTGAAAAGGTGAGGACCTGGTTCTTTTACCTTCCTCTTCTTGTCACCGGCAACGTCGGTCTCGTCTATGTCGAGCAGCGTCATAGTCGATGAACCGGTACCGGCGGGTACCGCTGGAGTATCCAATCAGCGTGCCGACAACTGCGGTATCCTCCAGTTTGTTCTCCCTGAGTCCCTTCGGGAAGTACCTTTAGACCTTGCTCCCAATATGTCGGAGGTGTCCGACGTTAGGAGGATATCCACGCATCCTCTCGAAGGGTGTCTTGTACCCCAAGATCTTTTGTGGGACCCTATTCTTGAAGTACACGAAAGTCGTGAGAAGTTCTGACTAGAGGAACTGGGGCATCGCCGAATCTTTGCGCATGACTCGAATAGCCTTCAATGCTGTTTGATTAAAGCGCTCTGCGATCCCATTCTGATGGGGTAGTGCATGGGAGGGGACTTCCTACTCGGAGGCCCTGCAACTGGCGAGGCTGGCGACCGGGCCAACGGACGACCGGTCGTGTCCGTTGTCTCCTGCGGTCTCTTCGTGCAGTCCTGTTGCCAGTGTCCCTGCTTCCCGCGCCTGAAGCAGAATTCTCCCGGCTCGGAGGGTCTGCACGAGGTTTTTGCAGCGGACTTTGTTCCTGTCCCCACTGCCAGGACTTCTCTGCCTCCAGATCCGCTGGGCGCCGTGAATCCCATTTCCTCGGCAAAGCGCACGGTCCGTGCCTCCGTGATCAGGGCATCCTTTACGTTCTTTGGAGTGAACTCGGCGTCCGGCCAAGCGTTAATCAGCCGGATTTTTAGCGCGAAGCTGGGCGGTAATCCTCGCATGAGTTGAAAGGACATCAGCATGTCCGACAATTCCGCCTTTGTTCCTCGAATTTTGGTATCCAAGTTCTCTACGCGGGCGATGTAGGCCTCGACGGATTCCATTGGCTCTATTCGGAGCAAGAAAAACTGGCAAAATAGCTGCCAGATCTTTCACGCGTTGACGGTTCGTAAGTTTGCCGGATATGCTCCAGCACCTTGTGACAGTCCCACCCATCCTCGAATCCCTTAAACAGCGTCTGGCGGATGATGGGTCGGACCGAGAAATAGTTAAGCGCGTATGCCCAGTCGCATGCTGCGGAGAAGGTTTGCTTTTCCTTCTTGTCCTTGAGGTTTCGGTGCATTAGAGCCACAATCAAGTCTCTACGCCATTCTGCGTAGTTAGACTCATCGAGGAAGGCGATGGAGATTTTATCGCCTGAGGACGATGACACGTAGAAATGGTCGTCCATCTCTGTTTACGCGATTCGCGGTGCTGTGAAAAAATGTGGGGGGTTAGAGGACACTGTCAACCCAAACCAAAAAGAACAGTTAAACACTTGCAAAACGAAACTCACCACGTGCACCTGAAACACGTGATTAGAATGACGCTCATTAAATTAGGCACTTTGAATTTTAAAATCAAATCAAAAATTTAAATGTAATTTCAAAGTTCCTTTTTTACTCAGCTGCGGCGCTCCTTTGGCGTCGTTGATGTTGTCCGTGTCTAGCCGTCACTAATGACGTTGGCTACGATCCTTGCCGAGTGTAGTGACGTCAAGGCTTCGGCGGGGGTGTCGTCGTCGGTGACGTCAGTTTGCTACGCGGACGTCGATGACGTTATTTGCTGGGGCGTCGCTGGCCGGCAGTGTCGACGTCACTTTTGCCTGCAGGCGGACATCGCTGTGCAGGCAGTTCGGGGGGACGTCGATAGCTGCGGGGGCGGCGCACTTCTGGTTGGGCTACGTCACTCTTCGGGAACGTGTCGTGCGCGGCGTCACATTCGTTTCGGCGGCACTCGGTGGCAATGACGTCGTGGCAACGTCACTTCTGGTGGCGTTAATGTTGAAGGTCCGGCGGGAAGACGCGTCTCAGGCGTACGATGGCGACGTCACTTTATTGACGTCCGCCGGGGGTCCCTAACGGGCCGGTTGATTGGCTCGCGCGCGGCGAGTTAGCCGTCGACTAACGGCTTGTTGTTTGGCCCGCGGGCGGAGCTTTCAGCCAGTTGTGGGGTCGCTTCCGGTCGGCGGGCGGGGCACGCCGTTTTCAGCCGGTTGGCTGCGGGGCACGCGAGTTGGTCGGCAGATGTCGGCTAACAGCTGTCGGGTGGCGAGCCGATTCGGCGGCTCGCGGCTGACGACTAGCGAGCCGCTTGGCCGTACGACCGGCGAGTGGATCTCGCGTGGTGGACGGCTGCAGGCGGGGCTTTGGTTTGGCTTGGCCTGCTTCCGAGCGGCTGATTGGGCGGCTCAGAATGCAGTCTGGCGGCGGATAAATGAGCGGCAAATTCAGGGGCCGCGTTAGCGGCGAGTTTAGGGGGCAGAGGTGGACCCAGGAGGCTGGCGATGGCCTCCTATTGTTTAATTTACGCCAGACTTACTGTTTTCGCAGCGGCTGATTTGGCCGCGTGACAGGCGGCGGCCAATTCGGTGGCCGTATTGCAGGTGGCGACGGGATTTGGTAGCCGCGTGGCAGGCGTCAGGTGCATCGGCCGCGTGGCAGGCGGCGGCGGATGCGGCCGCAAGGCTGGCGGCGACGATAGTGGCCGCGGCTTGCTGGCTGCAGCCGGTTTTGTTAGTTTTGCTAACAATAAGGTGCCGTGGTTGGCCGTTTCAGAAACTTAACTTTATTGATTTTTTAAACATGAGGTCCCTGGCACACATCCATTGCTGCAGGCATCTGGGCAGCAAGTGATTTTCAAGATGGCACCGGGGCCGAAAACAAATGTCAGCTGACGACTTGTCAACTGACTCCACGTGTTCCGGGTGCACGTGGTCTATAGGCCAAAGGGAGGGGGATTCAAAAAGGGCAACGAAAAAGCACCTTCTTGAATACATAGACAGAGATAGACGTCTCTGTCTTTCGTCGTCCTAAATTTAGACTATAATTTAGAAGCCCCCCGACCACTTTATAATCCCCTAACTGTCCCATTTCTAACAGATGGGACATGGGGGAAACCCGAAGAGCTGGCGACGGCTCTTTATTTATTGTGTCGCTACACTCACTTATATTGTTCCTTGTGTTAGAAATCAAGGATTGGGTTTTAGGGAACACAGTGGTTGGATCGAAACCAACCAAATTCGGAATTCGAAATTCAAGGGCTCGGACGACGAAAACTAAATTTAAATTTCAGTTTTCCCAAATTTAAATGTCCCGCCCTGTACTTGGCTGCTCCAGCAGTGTCAGCTGGGTGCAGCGTCAGCTGACCTAGGGGTCAGCTGACCCATGAACCCGATTTTGACCGGAAGTCAGACATACTGTTATTTTGTACTCACTTGCTGGCCGACACCCTTCCAGGTCGGAAGGGTCCTTGTTCTTTTCCGGAATAAAAGTTAAGTAAAAGTAAAAATAATAAAAGTAAGTTTTTCGGCAACCACGGCTCTTGCACTTTTCTCAACAATGGTAGCAGAGGGTGGTTGCTACCACGCAACAGGACCTCCGAAACCCCAGAATTCCGGAAACAATAAAACAGTGAGTTGGGCGTGATGCATAAATAGGAGGCCGTCGCCAGCCTCCTGGGTCCCCCCCTTTTTGGTCCAACTCACCGGTCAGCAAGCCCTTGGCCCCCGAACTCGCCGAAAAAGAGCCGGCAGAATCCTCAGGCCTCGCCTGCCAGCTGGACGATCAGCTGGTGAACACGGCCATATGGCCAATGAAAACGCCGCATCAGCCGCCGATTGAAGCGGCTACAAATCAGCGTGCCCCGCCTACTGGACATCGAGTCCGAAAACGCCGACGATTGACGCCATTTGCCGCCCGCCACTCGCCGATCTTGCTCGCGGCTGCCTAGCCGCAAGCCGACCTGCTGTCGGCTAACGAGCCGCCAGCAGCCCGGAGGCAGTCAATCGCCGCCGGCCAATTGGTGGCCTCGAAGCCCCGTGCCCCGAACTCGCCGCTCACAAGCGGCTCATAAAAACGAGGCCACAACAGAACCCGCGTGCATCACCAGCACGCCCCGAGCCGTCAATTGGCTGCAGAACAGCCGTCAGCCAATTAAATCTGCCCGCCTCCCAGCCAGCCGGCCGACGTGCTCCGCCCGTGAACCGCTGCCCAGAACATGGTCGCCATCGCGGCTACGAACCCGCGGGCCCCGCCCGCCAGCTGCCGGTGACGAAAAACAGCGGCCAATCACGTCCCCCGCTCAACCGCCGCAAAGTATCAACGCCGCTTCTCCGCAACCGGAAGCTGCGACGAAATAAAAAAAGCCCTCCCCCCTTATAAACCGGAAGTGCTTTCACGGACAGGGATGGACGTCAGTATCGCCCCTGCCGAGTAACGTCACCAACCGACAGTGACTCCGCCGGTCTGACGTCAACGACGCCCCCAGTCGAGCGTCACAAAGGGATTTTCGATACAGGAAGTGACGCAACCGGACGTGAAATTAGCCGAAAGTACCGCCAGTGTCGTGAAACAGGGAGACAGTGCTGAAATTTTGTGATTGTTGCAAATTTTTGAATTTCATTGTTATTATCTGCACCTTTTTCATTTTCAGCACCTAACTGCACTGCGGAGCGGACGAAAGTACAGGGTGTAAAATAATTCGAATCCGGAAAGGGAATTAATCTTTTTGTTTTTAATTTTCAGTAATTAATCATCAAATCTTTTTTCCCAGTAATTAGCACCCTTCTTTTAGGCAACATGGAGAACGAGCGGTTCTCAGTTTTGTCGCCCGAGGGCGGTGGTAGTCGGGTCACCATCGCCCTCCTTGAAGAGGTCAATTACGCCTCCTGGCGTGAGGACCTCGACGTAGAGCTTATGCACCAGTCCCTGCTAGCCTACGTCCAACTTGATCGCAAGGAGCCCGAAAAAGACGCAGACGAAAAAGCGATCAGGAAATTTAAGGAACGCTGCGAGAAGGCATTTGCAATCATATACTTCTCGGTCCAACCCCGTATCCG
>JAQFYZ010003579.1:0-13059 GCA_034695085.1 Cylindroiulus punctatus | reverse complement strand
TACCTTAGGTTCCAAGAACCTTGATAGCAAAGTGTTTTCTTTCGTATTACCCCCGCTAAGGGGTTAAACAGAGGGGTTGTTAAATACATCTCCCAAACTGCATGCAAACGAAGTTGCACGGGTGCCTCTAGTTTCTAATGAAATAATCTGACATTATAACAAACGTAATTATTAAGCCTTTGACACGTCAAAATGGGCTTTATCTGAAATCGTGTAACGAATGCAGTTGCATCCTCCTGCTTAATATAATCATTGACAGTCCCACATTGACAACCATTACATTGAAGCTAAGAGTGTTTGCCAGTTTCACGAGTTGGTAGCCAAACACGTTTTGTTTTTATTTTCGTTATACTCAGAGGGCTATGGGTGCGCATCTGATGGTGTGCGTATGATGGGTGTACGTTTTAAGCACGTCCTGGAAGATGGGTTTTGAGAAAGTCCATATCAGCGTCTTTGTCAATTTGACCAAATGTGACACCAACTGGAATGATTCACCTTATCCTAACACTTACTAAGCAATTAAAAATAACAGCAAACTTTGAAAGCCGTTTTAATTATTAATAATGATACTTTGCAGCATTTGCTTAACACATGCACTTTCATTGTGCAGTAAAACTGTGAGTACTTTGTAGTCTAGACTGCAAGTACAGGCTATTTAGTGGGGGAGAGGGGTCAAGTCATATACAAAATGCTTCATTCAGGCTGTGTAATTTGCCGTGTTGATCAAATTTCTGAAAGCTTAAAGCTAGTTGTGAGAAAAACGGTTCATCGATTGCAGTATATAGGCAACTATTCCAGGGCAGCTTTTGTTGTATATCTATTTCCGAGAAGTATCGTAACGAGCAATTTCTTTCATAATGAGAAATGGGACGTCATTATGGTCTATAAAATGGGCAGGATGTTCTAATTAAAACTGTTTACACATGGAATGGTGTACAATTTAAAATTGCTTGAGCACTGAATACAGTTTCAACATGAACTTCGCTCAACTTCGGTCAACTATGGACTGCCAGCTTTTCAGTGAAACTTAAAACCATGAGCAGAATCATAAAAATTCATTGATAGCAGCATTTCGTCTTAGTAAACATCGCTACCATTGCACCAACAGATTCAAATGGCGAAAACAGCTTTAAGTTTCCTCTTCTTTCTCGGATGTACATTGATTTGGTTATCAGAATTTTTCGTATGCTCGCAAGGTAAGTCTTTAGGTGGACGATCTTTCTTTTAGATCAAAAGAACATTCTCGTCCACGCGGCTAGATATTCTAAATAGAATTATGCATAAGCCACATCACTAAAAAGTTTATAATGTCACTTAATGTACTACTTATCAGTGTTAGCTTTTAGTGCGATCGATGTTCATGAATCAGAAATTCGGCTGAAAAGTGACTTAATGAAAAGTTACGCAATTGATGTTCTGCCTCCACATAATTCATCGTCACCAGTTGTTGTCAGACTATCATTGACGATCATATCCATAAAAGATTTGGTAAATACTCGTCAGCCACAATAATGAGCGGAATTGAAATGGAAAATACAGTAAATGCGTCTATGTTGTCTTTTTAGAATGCCAAAACTCAAACCCTGACAAGCGAGGGATGGCTCAAAATGGTACGAAAGTTCCACGCATGTACGCAAGTAAAGCATCTTGCCATTAAGTTTAGCATATTGTGCTTTTTGTTTTCAGGAATGGAATGATTCTAGATTGGCATGGGATCCCAGAGAATACGCCGGAATAAAAGTGATTCATTTAGCCCCGCACAAGATATGGCAGCCGGATATTGAGCTTTATAACAGGTAGCAATACATCGCTAATGCCAAGAAACCTACAGTACATGTAAAGTTTAAGAAGACAAGCGTCTTGTAAAGACAGTGTAATAGTTTCAGTAATTTATAAATAAACTAGAGATCGGCCCGTCCTAGGACGGGGTATATGGCGGTTAATATGGAACCAAAATAGTTACATATTAACCGATAAGTTAAGATACCCCACTTGTAAGTAAAGTGACGTTTAAATATTATGTCATCACTTTTTCAGGAATTATTTAACTCCCTCATGCCAGCAATTTTTAGTCGAACGCGATTCTGTTAATTGATAATTGATGATGTATAAATTTCAAAACAAGAAGATATATGATGTCACATGCATTACACTTCCAGCTATTACTTGCTTAGCGTACTGTCTTGTGTTTTTAACAGTGCAAAATACAAAGAAATGGAATTGACAGCTGAAGTTTTTGTGCTAGTATATTCCAATGGCGCAGTGCTGTGGGTGCCCCCGGTTACACTTTACAGCCTTTGTGAGGTCGACCTCAAGTATTACCCATATGACAAACATAACTGCATCTATAAATTCGGTTCATGGATCCATTCAGGCGAGCACATCGATATCGAAGATGCTGGAAAGGGGGAGAGTGTAAGCATTTTCTGGCTATATGAAAAATGTCTTTTGAAATACACAATCAGAACGTATATATGTATTACAAAACTGGTTTTGATAAGTGAAAAAGCAAACATTGCAACTCAAACAATTATTATAGAATTCCATGGACCTGAAGGACCTCTGGAACACCGGTGGTGAATGGAAACTAGTTGACACCTCTATCAACAAATCAACTGTTTTCTATGCTTGTTGCTCGGAGCCCTATCATGACGTAACCTATTCTGTCACACTTCAGCGCCGCTCGTCATTTTATAAAGTTGCCATTTTGTGCCCATTGTTCGCCACGGCTTTCCTAATCCTGGCTTCCTTCTGGGTGTCCCCAGTATCGTACCACCGAGTTGCTCTTAATACAGTTTCTTTTCTCACAATGATTGCCCTTTTGGTGACTTTATCATCGAAACTACCCGCAGTGGGTGACAACTGCCCAGTTGTCAGTAAGTGCTTAAGTTCTTAAAAACTCAAATGTAACCTTCTTTGCTTACAAAAAGCTGGGTTTTTTTTTGCTTTTTGTTAGTGATATTCTGCGGGATCCTACTTATGATGTCTGCCCTGGCAACAGTGATCAGCATTATTTTCATTACAACTGCAAACGCCGGAAATAATAACCAAACTCCACAATGGATAAGGAGGATAGTGCAAAGTCCAGTGATGAAATTCTGCTGCATACCTACACCGATACATAGTGTAAATACTTTTTGACACCATTATTTTAAACCATAACATTACGGGCGTTACGTGTTGTACAAGGAAATTGTTAAAACAGAAAGTTTAATTTAATTCTCGTGTCTTCAATAAACGTTCCTTGTGAACGTGCATTTTCGTAACGGCACGAAAGTAAAATTAAGCATTCGTTTTTTTAATTTTAATTTCGTTGTTCTGCGCTAATTCCCTATTTCCACACAGAGTATCCGAAATAATATCAATAATCTGAAGACCGAAATTTGTAAATACTTACTAATTTGCCACTAGCACTTTGAAAATTAAGTGCGTTTCCCTGAATGGCAATGTCAGAAAAACGTGGTTGTAAACAGCACTTCTTAAAGTTTGACGATTTTATCACTGGTTTCAGAATATTCAAGGGAACGAAATGGATATTTCGCTAAATCTTGTTGCTGAAGATGATTCCAAGACTCCGAGAGATCCGGCAATCTCCAAACCAAATAGTTGGATAATGCTTTTCACATTCATTGATCGACTATTATTTTTCATTTGTTTAATAATCCTTACTGCTGTTATGATTGCTGCATCAGTGTGACATTAATTAAGTCAAATGAATTCCAATAATAACAGGCGCGGAATTCTAAAGGCAACCTTTTGTATTGTGATCATCATATATAACTAACTGTACCTCATTTCCGAACGATATTAGTTTATAGAAATAGAAGTTGCAGTGATTTACTATCTTCAAGTCAACCTTTAATAAGAAATTAGAAAAAAATTATTCACGACTTATAAATGTACTTTAGAATGCTTACATACATGAATGTGGTCAGCTTTCTTAAATCGATTAATTATTATTATAATAATCCTTATACCAATATATATGCATGTATTTGCACTTAATCTATACATACAGGAACCATACATACAGATATGAACTCGTAAATACTGAAACTAACACTTACTATAAAAAATATTGCGCAGCCAGAGAAAATTAAGAGAATGATAAATTTAACAAAATTGCATACAAAATATAACTGTTATGGTATAGAAATACAGTGTACATAGGCCTACGCAAAAACATCAAATGTGCTTAATGTATTTATCGTGTTTTTAACAGCGTATAAATAACATAATGAATTGCATAATATATGTGCAAGTATTGACTCATAGTTTTTGGAAAGGAATAAATCGAATGCAGTTAGTTGAAAGTACTTCGAATTATATTTAAATTTTAATTATGGTTATCTTTGATCTATTGCGGTTTAGTAAATTTAGTACTACATAATTATAACCAATTGCAAAATAAGGAGAATATCTTGAAAATGGACAAAATCGCTACATTTACTCAGAATATCTATAAGTGGTGTGCTTTGCATACATCTACCAAAATGATAATTGCATTTGAAAAACACAATTAAATTGGTAGCAGTTATATCAACAGGCTTACAACTGCGCCTTTTTAAATACCATTTCAGATCACACTTCAGCATGGCACTGTTTAAACTGGTTCTATAGTACAATGTATTTTTCTAATGTCTTTTCGATTCAATATAATTTTGTTACTGCTTTGCTGGTGATGGGACCGAAATTTTTACTGCTTTAACTTTAACTTCACAGATTCGACGTGGAGATATCGCAAAAGCCAAACGTTTTAACGCAACTTTCAGGTCAGAATTTCGTATGTTATGACGGATACTTAATAATCTATGAATAACACGATTCAAATAGGTATTTTTGTTTCTTTCCTGCTTTCTTTTTTAATCACATATTTTTCAAACTAAAACAACAATGCTTTACATTTAAAAAACTATATATCGATTTATAACTTCAATACCAAATTGAAATGCTAAAATGAATTGATTTTCAAAATGCAAGTGCTTTCAGTAGGTCATTTTTGAAAATACAGCAGGCCTAGTCATGAGTTTTCTAAATATACGTACAGTGTGTTAAACTCCTGGTCCTTGATGATAAAATTACACTTATATTTAAGTAGTATAAAATTAAATATGCGGTACTCTAGTTATGTTGGCCACATTGTCCTCTAATATGCAGCCCATTGAAAGCACAGGATGAACCAATTAGTGTTACACCCACTCAGGCATAAGAGGCAATAGGACGAACACATGGAAGTCTTTAAAAAGCATTGTGATATATGACAAGGTCATGCTGCATATATTTTAGCACTCTAGTTAAAATCTGAAGTATCGACAGCGGTAAAAAGTTCATAAACATGATGTCTAATCAGATGATCGTACGCTCCTACATGTATTACTGTCTTAGTACGCACCAAAGACTCATTGAAATATCAGCGCATTGATGTCAAAATGGTGAAACCAATTTTCCGTTTCCTCCCACTACTGGGGTATATATGGCTCTTGGAGAATCTCATCAGTATGCAAGGTAAGCAGTGCTAATGAACAGTAATTATGTCTGGTGAAGCGTATATTTTTGATATTAATAACAATCAATTTATTTTTGATATGCGGTATTTGCAGAGGCAGTAAGTCTCGATGTTTAGTTTTAAGTTCAGACTTTTTACTGTTATCGTTCCACATTTAAAAAATATAAGAGAAATTCTTTTCGAATGTTATACGAACGAATTAAACGTAGAAAAGATAAAACTTTTTAATATTTTCTAATTTATCTGCTGCTAAAAAACCAAGAATGACACCATAAAATATTGTCTGTGGAAACTGTTCAACTTGGGAATTTGCTTAAATATAACAGTATAGATTTTATATGAAATTTGCTCTTACTTTGAGTAACGTAGAAGATCGACGGATTTATGAAAATGAAGGCTGAATTTACATACATTTTAACGTAATCGATTCCGCAATGTATTGGAATTTAATGTTTCATAGAATTGTAGTTTATTTTGAGTGTTATGCACTTGCCGTAAACATACATATAGTCAATCATAATGTTGGCTGATTTGAAAATGATTTTATCCTCAAATGTGGTAAAATTTGCTAAGCATTCACATTATCTGCATTCATCGAGCATTATAAATGCATTTTTAGTAGTTACTGCCAACGATGCCCATGACGCTGAAGTGAAATTGAGGTACGACTTGTTGAAGAACTACACAACGGATGTGCCGCCACCACACAACAAAACTAGACCAGTTACCCTGCGAATGGATCTTAGCATCATATCTCTTAAGGATTTGGTGTGTATATCTGAACACTGACGTCGAACCTCAAACAATGTTTGTCGGTAACATAGCCTAATGACTGTCACATGTTCTGTTGCAACCTGCAGGATGCCAAAACTCAGACACTGTTAACGGAAGCATGGCTCGTAATGGTAAAGCATGTGCTTGGTCAGTTAAAATTTATTTTTAAATATGTCTAATACTCTGATATTTTGAAGAAATGGAACGATTCGAGACTGGCTTGGAACCCCCAAGAATATAGTGGAGTAAAAGTGGTTCGTTTATTGCCATCCAAGATTTGGCAACCGGATATTATGCTGTACAACAGGTAGGTAAAGGCGATTTTTTAAACATTAATATATGGGATAGTTTCTGGTATTTTGCAACACATAGCTAAAGGGATGCTCTTCAAGGAACAACGATCTATGGTTGCGAGAACCTGTAGGCTAAATCAAGAAACGCAGTGCAATTCTGATGTTTTGGAGAAATTCGAAAACACCCTTTCTGTGGGCATGCAACGAATACATGCGAGCTCACCAAATTGCGTGATTTTGGTAAAATTTCTATAGAAACTCTGATTTTTAAGGAGTACGATTTAAAAATATCCTGAAAATAATAGACAAGATGAAACTTGCTTGCAAATTTGGAAGAATTTCTGAATTTAGTAAAATCAGGGTGGCCACAAAATTATCATTACGAATTTCCCTGACTTTTCCCTGACCAAATCCCAAAATTCCCTGACCAAAACTTACTCGTCAATGCATACACATTTTTAGTCATAATGAATGTAAAAAGCTTAGAGGAAAGCACACTTTGTTTGGTGTTTTCAAATTTTAACAAGCACTTTTCAAAGAATACGAAAACAGCATTATCAAACACAACATAACTGCAGCTTGTTACACAGGCAACATAGCTCTCTTTTGGACAAATGTCCAATAATAACATATGGAGGTAAATCAAATAAATCGTATTTTGAGAAAAGAGCCAATTTCATAAAAGAACAAGTTGCTGTTCAAAATCATCTGACCCTAAGAATCATAGCTTTGGGAATATCCTGAACCTCAAAAATTCCACCAATAGCCTGAATATCATCATACACTTGCCGTTGAGTAATGAGGGATTCACTTAACTGATTTTCCACGACAGTCTTGTTTGATAGAGAATCCACACTCAACAAATGTATTGGTCTAGCTAAAAATTAGAACTTATTTAAAAAAGCTCCATAGAATGTCTGGACAATTGTACCTTGCAACTACAGGTAGAGTGATCAAGGCGTTCCTTTTCCTTGAAATAAGCCTTGAAACATGTCTTCAAATCAAATTTTGAACACAAGTTTTTCAATTGTTTGAGTATCATATCACCCTGACTGTCACCAATCCACTGTTTCTCACTGAAAACATCATATGGTATATTTCTAAGCTAGAATGAGGGTGGATGGAAGATGATTGGGGGTGGAGCTGCTGGAAGACTGAGTTCTGGGTTAGAATTTTGCTTTTACAGTGAAAAATTTCCCTGACCACTTAACAATTTCCCTGACTTTTCCCTGACCCGTGGCCACCCTGTAAACTTCTAAAACTCGAAAACTTCTAAACTGATTAAAATTTAAAACAAAATTGAGATCGATTACAGTTCTCTGGAAAACTCGAGCTCACTCACCTCAAGTGATGCCTGAATTTATTTCCAGTGCAAAAATGAGCGAAATGAAAGTTAAGACGGTCACGTTCATGACGGTAAAATCCACTGGAGAAGTGGTCTATGTGCCCCCAGTTACCTTGCACTCTCTTTGCGTGATTGACAACAAATACTACCCTTACGACAAGCATTCCTGTATGTACAAGTTCGGCTCTTGGACTCACAGTGGGAATCACATCAACCTCGAGCTCTATAACGATTCGATGACGGTAAGAAACAAACATTCTAAAGATTCAATATGCAATTTAATGGGAATTAATATCGGGCACCATGATGTCCCGACATCTTTGAGTGAGAATTCTAGGTCCCTGGGCACTGGTTTAAATAACAATTTTTCAAATTTGAAGTTATTCACACCAGGAATTCCTGCCTGTCTCACATTTAATGTTGTTTCGACAGACAATGTCTACAGCAGAGCTAATGAATGATGGCGGCGAATGGAAGATCATCAAGACGTTAGCACGCAAAACCATTTCAAAATACGAGTGCTGCGAGGAAGAATATATGGATGTGAGCTTTTTTGTTGCTCTACAACGTCGGTCACCATTTTACCAAGTGGCCGTCGTCTGTCCGTTAATCGCCGCCTCATTTTTACTACTGACATCGTTTTGGGTGTCCCCAACCATGGACCACCGAATTGGCCTCAACATTGTCGCATTGCTAACCACGCTAGGCTTGCTCATGCATCTCTCGTCCAACCTCCCACCGGTTGGAAAATACTGTCCACTGATCCGTGAGTTATTTATACCCACACATGTATATATCTCCAAATTTTGAGTTTTATCACAAGATGCCCGCATGCAGAGCTTTTGGGGTTGGTGGTGCGTGAGGTAATACATCAGAAAAGCATGCAAAAACTAGTGTCTAAAATATGGGAAACACAACCTGGGAATAATTTCTGAACCAATCAGAATTGAGGTTAAATCATGAATAACTTATGTTATGCCATGGAAAATTTTCTGAAATTCAAGAAACGCGCTGGAAATGCTGAACAACTACCGGTAGTTATATGGTTTGAAAGTCTGGTTTATACGAAGTGGGTGTACATGTACACTGTACATAATCCATTTTTTTGGAAATAGCGCTTTTACCATATGTGCCATTGCTCAATTCAATCTAGTCATAATTTATATGTAATGATTACTCCTTTTCTCTAAATTTTTTTGCAGTCACCTTTTCTGGAGCTCTACTCATAATATCAGCACTGGCGACAGCAGTAAGCGTAGCCTTCGTCACAGTTGCCCCCATGAAAAAGAATGACGACATTCCAGAATGGTTGAACAACATCCTGCAAAGTCCAAATATGAAATTTTTTTGCTTGCACGTAAAAGCCTCTACTCTCGATGTAAGTATACTTTAAGCCTCAAGCTGAATTCGTTCTTTTGACAGCCATCATAGCGCTTTACAGAAAAGTCCATAAAAGTCCTGATTTGACGGAAGTCAATATAAGCCATACAGTGTATGTCCAAAATATGCGGTTTGCCAAACACGCAGTCTTTGAGACTCTTAAAATGAGCGCAGAATTATTATAGGCATTCATTACAAGTCCATGTCATTGTTGTTTGTTGCATTTGCAGGGGGATCTGATGGACCAAGAAGATTCAGTAAATCTTGTTGTCGAAGATGGCCCAAAGGCAGCCAGCAGAGAAGGACATTCAAAACCAAATCAATGGGCAATGTTTTTCCAACTCATTGATCGCGTAGTTTTTATTGTTTGTTTCATAAGCATTTTTGCTACCATGATTGCTGCATCCCAAAGTCCAGATGTTGACACTTTTATTGTTTGGAAGGGCTAAGGAATCATGGTTGTCGAACTAATCTATAGTATAAATTACTATGTGACTATTAGCCTATAGTGTAATTTCACAAAGTTTGCAGCATTACTGTGCTATACATTAACATATCTCTGCGCAGTTTCAACTCAGCGACTACAAGCACTGAGTATTATAATTTGCTTTCTTCGCGTACTGGTTGTAGTGTAACATAACCGTGTAATGGCTGTTGGGATGTGATCGAGCACCTCTAGGGCGGACTTCATAAATCCGACAGTGAGACTTTCCGCCTTACATGTATATGAAATCAGTCATGGAGGATCTCGCGCATCCCAGAATCAAGCTAAACTTATTACGCTAACTGTCTGCAAGTAAACGGTGTTCATGTCTTCTTGGAAGTTCAGAAATATCAGATCGACACTTGAAGGAATAAATTTAAAAAAAATCCAAACCCGATCCATTTGTTTGTCATTGCAGATTGTGTCAAATTTTCGGTTATTATTTGAAAAATCAACTTGGCGGCTTTTTAAATCTCTTTAAAACACACGTCGATCTAGATTGTTCGCAAGTTTCTCTACGTAAACAGACGTCATCAAATGAAGAATGTGTAAAATACATGCAGATTGTGCAATTTGAAAAATGCGCGTTGGTGAGTTTTCAAGCGGTGCTTTGCGAAACCCTCGTCATTCAAACAAAAAAGTTTGTATTTGGGGAATCAAAATTCAACAATTAATTGACGAAGAATAAAAATTGGCCTGCGTATGCAAATTACAGTACCTGCCAAGCTGTTAGCAATTTCAGCTCACAGATACAGTAATATACGCGTAATAACGTCCGCAAAGCGTAGTCAATTTTCAAGTAATTGTAAATACATGTAAATGAAAGAAAGTACACGTACTTACCTTATGACATTCCAGGTAACACGATATGGCAATGGTTGATACTCATTTTTTAAAAATTTTCCGGGGGAGGTCCCTCCTTGTCTAAGGCACCAAATCTCGAACCGGCGCTAAATCATCTCATATGCAGGAATTTTCAATCAATCACGTTCCGAAATGATTGATAAGTTACTGGTAGCACTTAAACGATATCTTTCGAACAGTTTTTCCGAACACGAACAATCCATAGGGTAAACAACTCGGTGAACACGCACGCTGGGATTTAAACTTGTCAGTATGGAGGCCGCCATCTTGAAACTCAATTTTCTCGAATTCGGTGAAGCGACGTGACGTAATGTTCCTGCATTTGGATTGCAAATTAATGTACATGTAAATTTGAGCGTAATTATCACGGAAGAAATGAAAAGAAGTAAAAAATAGTACTGGTACTCAGGCAAGTGGACAATTTTTTTTTATGAATTGAGAAGTACATTATGGTAAAAGTTTTGCAGAATCTGATTAAATTCCGTTGTTGTTCTGGAACAGGTAGACAACATTTTGCGGTGTTCAAAATACTATGCCATGACGTGTTTCGGACCCCCCTTCCCCAATGTCAGCATTTGTCCCCATTTCCAGACTGCTTACACCCAATGATGATGTCATCAATGACCAAATACATTTTTTGTAAAAATGAGATCACAAATGATGAATTTTAATGAAGCGACTGAAATAAAAAATCATCGTATTTGTCAGGAGTTGGCTGAACCTCCTCACGTACGATGATGACATAATATTTGAACGTCCTCTACTTAGTATGTTTGAATTACATGTAAAGGCAGACAGGCATCAATAATTTCAAATTGATATTATCATTTTACGAGAAATGTAGCTTCTAACAGTAAACATTTGTTTGTTCAGCAATGATCATTTCTATATATTTGCTGCATACAGCCAAATCTTCAGTGTTAATCTGTTTCGCCTTTATTTACATAAACATGTATGCAAGTTAACATGTACTAGCTAATAGATGTAATAGATGAGATTTATTATAACTGACTGCCAGTCATATTCTTAGTTTGTTGAAATATAATAATTTAAAAAAAATAAGGTGCTTTTCAAACATTTGGATTGTGTGGCGCTACTGTAGCCTCTAGAAAAAACGTGCGCCTAATTCGAATTTGTCTTTACATGTGCTATTCTATTCTATTCTATTACAATGTTCCATTCTGTTCATTAATTGTTTTCTCAATATTAACGTTTTAATTAAAAACCTCAATTAACCGTTTACAAGCAGTACCTAATTCACCTAATTCAAGCTGCATTTTTAAGTGCCCTATTTGCCATGTACATATGCTGGAAATAGGACGTTTCAATACAGGTACATGTATTTTCAATGTTTGGAAACAATTTTCAGGCCATTAAAAGACTATATCATGACATTCTAAGAAAATTCATGTACTGTATGTGAAATTGTTCCTGTTTTATACAGAGAAAGACTTTAATAGGTTAATAGGAGAATTTTAATTTGACTAATTTAACGCACCTTCAAAGTTTTTCTTTTCTTGTGTCTTCCTGGAAAAGCTGCTGGTACACTTCTGAACTGTGCCGTGCATAAACAGCAAAGTAGTTGAAGAAAAGTAAGCTGGTCAACCGGACGAGCTCTAAATCGAGAAAGATGTAAAGAATAAACTCGGGTAAACGTTCAAGGGCACAGAACAGAAGTGATTTTCAGAAATCTGCTGGTCTGCATGGCCAACTGGATGAAGCAGCCCATGGGTAACATTCTGGACAAACGACAAGAATCTTCCCTGGACATTGGCGAATATCATGAGGAACATCAATGGCCAATCATGGCTCTCCAGTTATTGGGAAATCAAGATTTGATTGGTGGATTGCATAATTTATGCCACCCTACACCGATGTTTCTAGTCTTACATAACATTTTTTTGACACTATGAGGACGCACTGTAAGCTAAAGAGGCTCTGTGTTGACAAGATTTCCTTTGCTAAAACATACGTTTAAATACATCTCGGTTCGTTCGACAAGTGCTACATTATAAAGTACGTTTTGCACTTTAAAAATCTAATTGAAAAGAAAAATGAAAGATAATCATCTTTCATCAACCAAAGACATTTATTTCGAGTTGTGAATATATTCTAAAAGCATACATTCTTGGGGAAAGATCAGTGACATATAAGTTAATCAGAATCCGTATCCGATGCGATAATGATCCTTCTATATTTCTTTGCACCCGACTTGGTGACGACTGGAGGGCTATCAGTTTCAGAAGTTGTGGAATCAAGCTTTCTGATGCTGAGATTATTGCTTCGGGTACTTCGGGCACTCAGATCATCACTCTGGGCACTCAGATCATCACTCCGGGCACTCAGATCATCACTCCGGGCACTCAGATCATCACTCCGGGCACTCAGATCATCACTCCGGGCACTCAGATCA
>JAQFYZ010003578.1:0-13061 GCA_034695085.1 Cylindroiulus punctatus | reverse complement strand
TATGCGAAATACTGGACTTAGTCAATCGCAAACTGGCGATTGGATTCTATTGGTCGGCGCTTTCAGCCCAGTTCCATAACTTCGTGGTTCTACTATAGGTTAGGATAACTATTGTGTTAGCTAATAACTACAGTGCAGCCATATGTTATGACTAGTTACCCTGACTAAGCCATGTGTCCATTTTATTGGTCTTTTTAGCTTAATCCAGGATTCAGACTCCGACAAACTTCATTGCATTCTCATTTTGTCAGACGGCATTCCTACAACAGACAGTTAGACCTACTCCCGATTTTTTTCTCCGAAAAGTAAACATGGGGTGCAATTAAACTGCGTGGATTAGCAAATCTGGGCCGGCATTTGTCGAAGCCCTACTTTATGAAGTGTCAAGAAGCTTAATTTTTCAGGCCACAATGCTCCACGTTTAATTGGGCCTAATTAAAAGATCATCTCGCAATAATCGCAGATTAGTTTTCCAATAAAAATTCCTGACCAAGGACTGGTTGTCCGAAGAAAAGTGGGCAAGGTATAGACAAGCCTGTTGGCACCATTGCATACAAAGAACAGAGATTAACATCATTTAAAGCTTTTGATTTCGAAATTACGCGTTTTTCGGCTATATGTATCTGACGGCATATTGAAACACGATGGAATAATGAAGTGTTTTGCACCATGTGCTTTCTCATTATGAAAACTAATTTTTTAGAAACTGTTTTTGTTAAAAGGGCAACATTCTTTTTTAAAAAAAGATGTGTATTTGTTCACAGAAATTAACTAGGTACAATAAATCAGTAATTTACTGGTTGTATATAAGACTTGCAGCACGCACAACCATCAATTTGACTAGGGGTGACTTACTTGGTTGGGTGTGACCATAAAATTGTGCAAGAAATCGATTTTCGGTTGACAAAACAAGCGACTGGAGGGAGGCTAACACCGATAAATGTTATTTGATTTTTGCCGGTGAATCAGAAATAAACAAGCGGTATCATAAATGAGTATGTGCACGTTGAGCAATTATCGTTAGCTTTGATTGGATCACCCAGTTGTTTTCGACTCTGTTTGGATGACAATATGTTGCTATGGATCGAAAAGGAAAGACCTTCGTTCTGTTATCGAGTTCTGCCATGTCATATTTTCGTATTTTGATGTCATCCTGCATGGTTAACATACCAACGCGTTTTTCTGCATGGAATAATCACACTAGTTTGTTTACTTGCGATTTTTACAGCTTGCATGTAAACATAGTGATTTCTCATAAAATTGATTTTAAATGACTTATTCCCTGGACAAGGGTCGTTCTCAAACACCTTATCCCATTGCAGTGAAATGATGGCTTCCTAGATGTTGAATGCCTCCTAGGAATGTGGAAATGATTTTTCACCACCCAGCTACCCTCCTCCACTTCGTTTTTTTTTTTGGCCTTTTCGGTGTAAATTGGCAGTGAACTGACCTCAGCTCCCACCCCTTCGTGTCCCGAAACCAAAATTTCCACTTTCCGACAACCTTGTTTGAAGCATAATTCTCAGCAGGTTTTTCAGCCAAAAAAATTAAATCCTCCTTATTTCGGGTTGACCCCTTCTGAACGAATTCAATTGGTATTTGACCACTGAGTTTAGACAATCTTAGAGAAATTGGGTGTGGAAATTTAAAATTTGACCTGAGCTGACTCATCCTACTTGTGCATGGAGCGCACATTTACAGAAAGAATGCATATCGTTAATCCGTAAAATGTTTGCAAAAATTTCCGAAAATATAAAATGTTATTTTTCTTTGGTTAGAATTTCGTATTATTCGACGATATACTGCACTGCCAGCACCAGTCTACGTGCGAAAGCATTTTGGTAACGAATATTTAAATTTGGCGCCAGATAAAACACATTGATGACTGATGTGTAGATGTTCAGCATTTCGTTTACGCCCACCATGATGTATTAATTATATTTGCTAGACCAACTCCATGCTATTCTTATACATGTATAGGGCATACCTTGCCTTCTTACAAATGAGTCAAGTTTCCTGGTGGAAGCAGGACAAGTCAAGCAAAACAATAATAGGAAGTGAACAAGTGTTTGAGGGAAATGGGTAATGACAATTTCAAGCCGGAAGGAAGTGAGCAGATCCAGCGAGTGTTCAGAGTACTACCAGTTTCTCGTGTTTGACAAGTGGCGCCATCGATGGTCATGCCATAGAGGTCTGTCCGCCATCTTTGCTAACCATTTTGTGACCAAAACATTCCCCTCTGGAAGCTCTTATAAGTTGCATTAGCGTAGTTTGATGATCCAAGATGATGGCCGGAGTGCAAACAAGCACATATTGGCGAGTGTTTGATATGAGGGCGTGCACATTTGAGAAAAGTTTGCTTCCAAATTACTTAAAATTTGGCTGGAGTGTATACGGACCCAGGTCCCCCTCGTAAACAGAATTTAGTAAACACCAGCTGCCTGTCCCACAGTCGCCCTGTATAGCACGGGTGACGACCCTGCACTGTTTATAAATCAACTTTTTTGGACAGGGAAATGATGCAAAAAATGTACTCCGAACCAGGATGCAGAATGCAGTTTCATAAAACTGCTAGCGTTTACACTAAGTAGCTAGCTACTTGAAGTTGCCCCACGTGAGGTCCTCCCACCACCCCGTTTGGGGCTAGGCCAAGGAAACCGTTTTTGGCTGGTTTACACGTGTAGAACGTGTTCAATGCCCAAGAATTAAACGCATTTGGTATCAAATGCCAGAAGGATGAAGACATGGCGAAGCCTGAACCAGAAAATGAAAGGAGGAGGATGTGGTTGTCCAATTCCTTGGTTGTCCAAAGGAAAACGGATTAGAGGAGGGCAAGGGGTCAAAAAGATGGACGTCTTTGCTGCACAGCACCTACGAGAGGCATCAACTTTTTTAAAATTTATACCAAAAAAATTGTTATACATTTATGAAATGGAGGATTGCATATGCAATCATCGGCAACGACTAGAAGTGCTACGGCAGTTCGTGGAACAACAAAAATGTGTCGTGCTTTTTGTATTCAAATTGTATTTCCTGCTAGTGATTGTTCGGTCTAGAATTTTAATTTGGCGGCTGGCAGTGTGACAAGTTGTGCCTGCCATTGTTTTCCATGGAAATGGCTGCTGTGGTTCGGCCGAATGCCGCTTTTGTCCAGCTCTGGCGAACCTTGAATGCGACTCGTGGCGGCCATTTTGAATTTCTGGGCGAATTGCCGAAAAGGCGTTGACACCGAAGTTCGCGGTTCCACCCCGTGATTTCACGCTGTCCTCACGACTCCGATCAACGACTTCAACCACTCCGACAAAGTCTGTTACACCTCGGTTTATTTACCAGTGCAGCGAAGAGGCCGTTCATAAACGACACCAAAGCGACTCCCACGACGGAATTTAGGGAAAGCCTTCGAACTTCAAGAAGTCTTTCTTCACTACACGTACATGTACTCGTCATCCAGAGGGAATGGGGAGCTCTTCAGCTTCTCAAATATACTATACAGAGATATTCAGAAACAACATCCCCCTATACAATATATAGAGTATGCACTGTATGATCACAATTCACAAGCCCAAAGTTGATCTTCTCACTGTTTGGACACCATTTTGTCTTTAAGGCACTGTGCCCTACAATCTAAACGGAAAAAAGTACAAATGTTGAACCTAAAGGGTACACATGTTTTGAAACTATATACACACCCTATGGGTAGCCTACATATGTTGATTGCACGTGTACCCTTGACAGGGGTATATTTAAATCATTTCATCTCCTTGGGTACAAATGTATATTTGCACCCCACAAAAACTGCATTACAGTTTTTGGTTTGGTTTGGTTTTGGTTTGGTGGTACAGTCACTGGTTTACAGTGTAAACCCCACACCACCACCATCAGAGATTCGAAATGAATTCACAGGAACGTTCCCTCGTGTAAAACGAAGTGTTTTTGTACTAATTTCGTCTACCACTACAACTTTGAAATCGGAATAATTCGTCAAACTTTACAAATTCACGAAATATATTTTGAATGACCTTGATCAAATGGTTCCAAGACGCGCCCCTCACTACAATTATCCCATTTGCCATTATTGACTTTTGAAGATGGGACAGCTTTCCAAATCACAATGCACAAAAAGTCATAAGAGAGAGAGAGTACCAAGCACGAAGAGAATATCCCTTATGGCTGCTGATAATAATGAACAAATATATTGTATGTAGAGATTCTAAGGAGATTCTAGAATAAAAGGGAATTGACAGGAGGTGGCCAGCCCCCAGTTCCCAAAGGAACACCTTAAGTAGACGGAGGGCCGCGGAGGAGTTAGGGTAACTATGGTGTTGCTATGTTAGTACACTCTAAACGGAAAAAGTACAAATGTTGAACCTTAAGAGGGTACAAATGTTTTGAAACTATATACACACCCTATGGGTACACACGTTCATCGCTCGTGTATCCTCGACACGTGTTCCAAGGGGTACATTATACCTGGAGGTACAAATATTTAAATCATTTCATCCCTTTGGGTACATATATGATATATGGGGTGCAAATGTACATTCGTACCCCACAAAAACTGCATTTGTACTTTTACGGTTTACAGTGTAGGGCAAATTGTGCAGAAACTCGGTACACGCTCCAAAGGGTCCACTGCACAAAACGTCATCGCAAAGTCTCCTTACTCGAGTACGAACTCCAACTAAATTCCGGGATCTGCAAACGAGCCTTACTCCCAGCTTAAAGATTACATCGGGTTAGTGCAATACAAGAATGGACTTACCGCTCCTTTCTTGAACCGCTTGCTGGCGCTCCTGGTCAGCGTGCCGGTCTTGATGTGGCTCTCGTCCAGCTCCACCACGGTCCCATCTGAAGTGGACCTCACTGTCAGCTCGCTGAGCTCCGGCACGGGCTGCACCAGCAGGGTCACCGTGTCGCCGGACGTGCGGATGAGGTCCGCAACCTCCTCGCGGACCTTGTCCGTCACGTTTGTCCCGTTGACTTCCAGAAGCCGGTCGCCGGGCAGCAGCCCCGTAGGATTGTTCCGGCTGAATTCCTTGGGCTCCGCAAACAGGCACTCCTTGCGCTTGCCGCCGACGCCGTTCTCCCCAGCGCCCCCTGTGGCGAAGCACGGCACGTAGTTGGGGTTCTCGAAGGAGCGACGCAGGCAGAAGCCGAAGTCCCCGGACGTCTGCCGGGACAGCGTCAGGGTCCGGGCTTTGGGCTGACGGTGACCGGCGATGGGCGGCAGCTTCAGCTCCACCGGATATGTCTTGAGGACGTGGGCGTCGCCGATCCCCTCTCCAGGCTCCATGGCCACCGGTGGATCCACCGGGGACTTCATCGGACTCTGCGCTACGGAGGAATACTCCGAACTGCTGGACGCCGGGCTGGTGGCCACCTCTGCGGACATGGAAGGCAAGGGCGGCAAGGGCCTGCCGAAGCCGTTGGCAGTCCTCGGCGGCACATCGTAGGCATTGTAGAGCTCGTTGGCCATCGTGTTCTCCAGCAGGTGTTCTTCGTTCTCCGCTGCCTCCGCATTGGCCCCGTAGCTGATGCTGCCGCTCTTCAGGATGCCGCGCTTCGGGGGCTTTGGAGGCACTGGTGGCCTGCCCTTACCTTCGCCGTTGCCAGTGATCAGGCCATGCTTACCAGACATGTCGTCGTGCCCGAAGGTGTTCTTGTTGTGGTCGCTCGGAGAACATCCCGGGCTCAGCGAGGCGTTGCTGGAGTCGTCCGCTGCCTCGGCGCTTGGGCTAGTGGCTTCTGCGGCGCCATCTTTCTTCTTCTTTTTCCTGCCGAAGTAGCTGCGGCGCACCTCCTCCAGGCGGTGCAGGTCCTCCGTGGTCAGCGGCTTGTCGCCGTCCACCTTCTTCTCCTTCTGCTTCTTCTTCTCCTCCTTGGGCTTCTTCTTGGCCTCCGACTTGTCCTTCTTCATGAAGTTAAACATTCTGGACGCTGTCTTGGTGCCTAGAAGGGTCGACAAGAACATCATAAGAGGTTAGTTCTTGGCAACTGGTGGCAGGTTCTGCCTTCTATGGTTGGTACCAAACAGGCACTGCCGATAACTGCAAGAGTCAGCGCCCTGACACTCGGGCCTATATCTAATTGGCTGCGAGTGACAATGTCCAGCAACTGATCAAAAGGGGTATGGTAGTTGACTGCTGATTTCAACTTCAGAAATAAAGCGTGGTAACACGTGTATTTTATCGATTGCGTCAACAGCATTGAGAAACCACCAGCATAATGAAACCGAAGCGTATGGTTGTAGATAACAGTACGCTGCAGCAGATGTCCACTCTAGATGCTGTACCTCATCTGAATGTACAATGTTCTTTGCGGTCTATATTAATTGGGGTACCATCGTCCAACTGATCAGCACTGTTGGCAGTTGGCATGGAATGGCTTGGCCAATGTCTGAACAGTACGGCACTGTCGCTTTTTATAATTGCAATGTGCTATAGAGGGCTCTTGAAGAAGGCTCTTGTTAGAGGCAGCCTATCACATCCCACTCTCGCTGCTGGCTGTCGCATGGCAGGACATTCACTGCATCATAACACTTATTAAATTTCAAAAATGTTAGTGTGTGTAATCAAACACATGCTGCTTTCTGATTGACGATACATTCAGCTTGCCAAAGTCATGATCTTGTCGGTGAAGTCAAGGTCGTTGGTCCAAAACATTTCTGTTGAGCATCAGGGAGGACTGAGGAGCATCTATAAGTCACACGCTGGTTTATGGCTTCATCAGGAATATTTTCACGGTCAAGACCCACCATGCTGTGCAAAATTATATGACTGGTATCATACCAAAATCATCAGGGCGAAAAATGGAAAATCGACAATTCATCATCTCTGTTGGAGTATAGACGTGCACATGGAGCACTCATCAGGATCTCCAACATATAACATGAATTGGATGTTGGTCACTGACTAAGATCTTGAGCACTGGTCAACATGCCACTTTCTTCAAGTTTTCGGAATGGTCAGCACAGTTGGGTCAGCAATATCCTGCTCCAGCACAACTTCCTGTAGACATAAGATAGTGCAAGGCCGCGTTCCTTGACCACTCCAATCGACGGTCACTCTCACACGGACTTCCGATACAGTGATTTTGAAAGTTGAAATCGAAGAAAGTGGACGCGCTACCATACCGAAGGGGGCAAAAGGTAACTAACCGCTTAGCCTATCGGTGCTGGCCAATAGGGTCATCCGTTTGGAGGGCGCTGGTTAAGTTCAACCGTGTTTTCCTTTTTTTCTCCCCTCCTAAGCCAAAAACAACCATTACATTAATGATATAACTTCAATGCTCTCTTTTATTCTTGTCACGAATTCCTGACAAAAAAGTGGTTGTTCACTTTTATTTTTCTCATCTCGGTCGAAACTCGTGCATGGAGAAAATGCAGACGACCAAATGGTTTTTGGGACATTTACAAAATCAGAAAAAGTTACTGGTCACATTAAACGAAGACTACATGTAGATACAGTTTATCGTCCCTGAGCAGGTTCTCGAGTCCTTGCATCTTTCCGAAAACCCTAATTTTAACTTTTGTTTTTTAAATGTATGAACTTGTACAGTTGTAACTCCCAAGGTTTTTGAAGTAAGTGGGTACTTTCATGGTACGTGTAAGCACAAATGGTGTACCAACTGAAGGTACTTGAAATGTAAAGGTAATTGTCAGATACAGGGTAATTCATTGGTTTTGTACCCTAGAGTTAACGGCTAATTACTGTTATCATTGCCATTATTTCTGCAGATGGAATGATGTACATGTATGTTGCCGATGTACACGATGTCAAATAAGTAGTTTGTTATGACTCGTGAATAACATCTTATAGGATTGACCTTCTCGTAATTCCATCCATGCTCTCGAGGCTCGTGAATAGAAATCTCAAAGATGTGATTTTGCTCTCGTTGGTGTGTTGTACCTATTTCATGGACAGCCTTTTGGGATTGCCCTTAATTTTATTACCGTACATTTCCGTGGGCAATGTCCTTATCTTATCACTCAGGCCTTCACTTGCAATTTAGTGGATCGTCTGCGCCTTTCACAGTGTTATGCATGATCGGGGCACCCAGCAATTACGCTATTAAGTCTACTTGAAAATCTGGTCAAATCTTTATATAGCCGAAATATCTTCGGAAATATCAGGTCGTAAACATCCGTCGACCATGACAACCGAGGCAGGAATTTTGATGGGACGAGAGCAGCTCACCGAGAAATTTGTAAAAATAAATATGTTTTTTTTTATAAACTACGTATCCAGCGTGGGAGCAGATACTTCGTACAGGATAAGATATGCCTACTGCGTGTTTTCCTCGGAATACGTTGCACAAAATGTTAATTTTGGTATCGGAACTGATTATTTGGTTTGCAACATAGTGTTTATTTTGTATATCTTGAAAATTGTAAATATCAGCATACATGTACTGTGTAGATGTATATTTGACCCCTGATAAACTGCATGATGAAAATACGGTAAAGCATGTTTGTGTTTTTTAACATTTTTTCCGATGAAAAATTAGGAAAAGTAAGGAAAAATTGATTCAACATTCGGTCAGACACCCTATAAAACGTAGACAAAACCTAACAAAGGTGCACTTTCCTTACAAAGGCAAACTCCTACATCTACTTTCGTGGTTGTTCAAACCAAAAGTTTAGTTTCGATACAATCGTGAGAGTCTTTCGATACATAGACAGTTTTCAAATATTGACACTAGACGGCGCTGTTGTTTACGTCTTTCGTTCAAGTTTTGGCGCACCACTTGCGTACGAAAAGTTGTTGAACATAAAAAATACTATAATTTTTATATTAATATACATGTATATTACTTTGATTTATAAGACTTTCGTATTGATGTGTCAAGTGTCTAATGCAAACATGATTTTGTGGGTATTTCAACGACAAACCAGAGTCGAATGTTGATTCAGAATGGCGGTCGACTTGCATATTTATTTAAAATAGACGACTGTTCTTCTTCACCTGCATATTTTAAGGAAATGACTAACCAGGAAATGCCACTTTCTTTTGAAGAAGAGTTTCCAGAATCAAGGAATGGTTTTCCTTCCTGATTTTCAGTGGTAAAATGAGTTTCTTGCAATAGCTATGAAATGTTTTTAATAATTCTTTATTTTCGTCAGACAGGTTTTGGTCAGGTAGTTATTTCTTTTTCGCTATAATGTAAGCTGACTTGTTAACGATTGACAAACATGGCAGTTTGCCGTTTTGGCTACCTGACTGCAACGTACATGTATTGTTTGGCTTTTTATTTCAACGCCAGAGCATCCGTGGGCTGATGTGGGTCTGGGCTGCCATTGGTAACATTTTAATTAAACCTAATTTATACGTTTTTAAACGAGCTTAATGGGTGTGTGTAAGCACGCAGCCTTTAACATAGGTTTGAGTGGGGGAACCAGTGCCAAAGTTTACTTTTTATAATTTTGCTGCTCACTCGCATGACATTGAGATCAGCCTCTGCATAAAATCCACTCGGATTTATAAAAGGTGTACACCTTAAATAGAATTTGAAGGCTCTTTTTGACTGGGAAAGCCAGAGGGCGCCCAAAACGTTTAACGAATAGCGAAGAAGCAGCGGCCATCTTGAATCAAAATGGCTGATGACATGCGCCATCTTGTACATGCATTTTGGTGTCAATCGAATACTGGTAATGCTAATTTTTTTTATTGAAACGCTACATGTAGCTTGAAGCAAAACGAATTGCTGTGCTGATGGTATAAATAATTTCTCAAACGTGATTTCTGCTTGGCATATTCATTTTGTTGTTTTAGGTGACATTTCCAACACATTTGTTAAAACAGCAGTATAAATTTTGCATAATGCCATCGTTGTCACAGTTATTCAGAAGCAATTTTTCAGTCCATCATCTTATCAATTATACCCCAGTTGAAAACAATACGTGTCCACATTTAGAACGTTCTATAGTTTATGCAATTAGGTTTATTTCCATGCATTGATACCAACAAATACAATTATACTGTACATTTGCAATGGTCGGTTGCACCCAACCGATTACATGACCATTGACATACATTATTTATCACTGAAGCTCAGGCAATGCCAAATAACTTCGATGATCAACAAGGTTTTTAACGATAAATATATGTATAAAAAATTATCAGCGTTGAAAATTTGGAACATGAGCTATTGCAAATCCATTTAACGACTAATCTAGGGATCACACCCATATTATCATGCCGATTTTCCTGTCATTTGCTGATTAGTTTGCAATATTTTTTTCTGACAATTTATTTGATAATATTTTACACAATGCTATGGTAATAGCATTTATTTTCAAGCCCGGAATTGATCACTTCTAATTCTATCCCTTCCTTACATCAGTTTAATAATAATAGTATTGTATTATGTACCAGAATTTCCTGACATTTTCAAGAATCCCCTAACACCTTTCATTTTCTTGACATTCCAGAAATTTGGAAACCAGTGATCAAACTTTAATAATCGACACGAATGAACATGTTTTGACATTTTAAACACTTCATACGCTGAGCTATCGTAGCGCCTCCTGGCGTCGTACAGTGTCCTATTTCAGCCCAAGGCTATGGCGCTGGAAGTAGAAGGGGGTTATGGTCGAACTTAATTGGTTCCTGATTGATTTTAGTAGGAATTTAGTGACGGGTGAGTGCTGCAACAACTCGTTTGACTCTACTGTTCAAGCCGTGCCAGGATAATTATAGTAGAACATGCTCAACTCTCCAAATTTCCTGCTAATTGGTGACCAGGTCGACCCACATCCTTGTTTGTCAGAAATTAAATAGACCAAAATGTCAAATCAAAAAGACCAATTTAAGCTTAAATTGAAATACCAATTTTTTAAATATGTTGGCATTTTGAATGATCTGAGGCACACGGTCTGCTCAGTCTGGTCTATCTTTTGATAAGACTTGTTGATGGCATTCCTAAAGCTTTCCCGGAATAGTTGAATACGAAATAATGTTTTCGAAAGCTAGAGAATTGTCAAGCTACGAATTCACTTACCGGGAATAATTGGCGAAATAATCAGAGAAATTCCGCTGCTTTGGAGCAGGAAGCAACATTTTGGAGCTGATTTCGTCCATCCCCTCTACATGTAAATCCGCAACGCGTCGCCATTGCGAAAAATCCTCCGGGTGATTCCTCCAGGAATCATTAAAAATTCAGGGAAAATATACCCGGAGTATATTTCACCCCTAACCGAACGTATTTTTCTCGTTTAGTTTTCGTATCTTTAGCAACCGTCCATCTATAACTAGATTCTGCTGATAGTGAAATATAGCAGGCATGTAGGAAGCGGATTTCCGTGCCAGGTTTTCCCTAGCCGGCCATTTAAAGGACGATAGGCCTAACCCAAATCGAGCATAATTTTCTTTCATCTATATTTGAAAATGGTCACTAGCGCATTTCAGTTGGATTTGGATTCAGTGTTCTGGTGATTGGTATTTGAAAAGCTTAATTTGAATTGTTTTTTCCATATCGTTTCTGCCATCACGTTTTCGAGAAACCGTTGGCGTGACGTCACAGTGAGGTAGCAAAAAGCAGCCGAGTTTGTTGCCGAGGCTCGAGGTAGGAGCGCCGTTTTCCTCCCTGTGTAGGTGGCGCTGGTGGTCCGCATGAGGGCGCGAAAGTCGAATTTTGCAAATGGCGATCATAGCCAAAAAGTTTAGGAAAAGTTCAAGTTTTTGTTTTCGGATATAGCTATCTGGCTGTCGTTAGTTGAAGGTTTTAACCTGCTACATGTATTTTATTTATCAATAACTCATCTTATTTCGCCTTACGTCAAGTCACTTTCATGCGAGTTTATATGGTTCGACTATGTCCGTTTCTTGATGGTGACAAGTTGCAAGACACCTACATGTAGATATATGCTAGATACCTCTGCCTCATAACACTGGACATTGGGGGTGTGAAAGAGAGAGAAGAAAGTCAAGAAAGAGTAGGCAGACTTATATGCAGATATATATGCATGACTTACTGTAAACGATGTAATGCAGTACTATACATTAAATTCAGTGCAAGCACCTGTGTTTCTGTTCATTACACATCTAATGAACCCGTTTCTGTTCACTCTAACCAGTTCCCCTTGCAGTATGCCAACCATGATTGCAATCTAGCTGGTGTGGTTAACTGTATTACAGGGGCAGCAAGCACGTTAGGGGGCACGTTCAACTATCTGATGTCATCACTGTCACATTTTCGCGATTTCAAGCTCACCTTAGTGATGACATAAATACAACATTACAATTTCAAAGAATCAACGCCTGTGGCGATTATTTTTCAAGAGGCTAATAACAAATAGGCTTTTAACCCAATACCTTAGAAAACTGCAATGATGACATCATCATTTGGCCACCCCCGCTTCCTGTTCATCATCGGCATTTGTCAGCATTTGTTTGATTACCCTTAGTCATGTATTTTGTAGTCCAAATTTGCAATAAAATATGCTTTTGTGTGTTACTAACATCCGTCGAGGCAACAGCTATAGTCGTCTCAGCAAAATAACGAAAAAATGGCGTCGTTCAGACCAATAGGATGCAATTTCCTGTTTGCGATTCGTCCATCCTGTAATATAATATCGAGCATAACAGCCACTTTCCTCTTACCGCTGAAACTCCTGAAACAGTACATCGATAAGCCGAATCTTTCCGATTGGCTGTAAAAATTTTCGTTCTTTTGCCGAGACGACTATAGTTTTCAAATATCTGCAAAGTCCAAAGTTCAGTCATGCAAAGCGGTAACGGCTGTAGTAGAAATACGAACTGATGGAACTGAAGGCCAGCCAATCAGAGAGGTGTCGCTTATCGATTAGGGATTTCTGGTTTTTAGATGTTGAAAGGAAAATGGTTGACGCCTCGAGCTGAAGCGCCTCCAATGTATTTTCTTTTGTTGAGCTCTTTCCTCTCACCAGCGGCGCTGTATGCGAAATACTGGACTTAGTCAATACACGGACAAAAAGAATGTTAATTTTACTGATTCTAAGCAATTACTTATGCGGCCCCTACACGGGCAATAAGAATGTCAGTTTTACCGATTCGAAACAATTACTTACAATATTAGTGATCGTG
>JAQFYZ010003577.1:0-13062 GCA_034695085.1 Cylindroiulus punctatus | reverse complement strand
CATTGAGTTTTAGCTGCCATGTTTTACACCATACGGATAAGATGTCGAGGTCCCTTTGCAATCTAAACGGTTCCTCGGCCCTTACCTCGTCGTATAATGAGGAGTCATCTGCAAAAAATTTAGAGTTACACGAGAGAATGTTAGGAAGGTCGTTTACAAACAAAAGAAACAGAAGCGGCCCCAAAACACTGCCTTGCAGGACCCCAGATTGAATGTCGACCCAGCCAGATTCTTGACCATTTATAACTACTTTTTGCCTACGGTTGGATTCCAAGCCATGACTTTTCCACAGACCATCAGACACCCTGGGGGGGATGCATTGCCATATGTACATGTATATGGGGATTGCAATGCTGCCATCAGCATCCAATGGATGTCCCAAGCTGAGTAGGACAAAAGCCCTGCCATGGCCAATTACGACATTCCTCTTCGTTCAGATCCAATTGAGGTGCACATGCACCGTAACACAAGCGTTCCGAGCGCATCAAAATCACTGTGCACTGCGCAACAACACGCTCCAAATCGGCATTCAACTCAATTTCCTCCTTTTGCAGATTCGCTGACATTGTGCATGTGCCAGGCTGGATCCTGTTTCGCCATTCTCGGCTAACGGGCGCATTATTTACGTCTAATTTTATTCGTCTTTATTCGGAGTAAACTGGCAGCGCAGGAAACGGTTGCCAGGGCGATTGCAAAACTTTTAATAAAGTAAAAAGGGACAATAGACATAAAAGCTCATCGGGCTGATTAGCCTTCGCTTTGCACACAACGACTGCGGGCCCACAATGCAATAGACTCGTATCTGGCGTAAGGGGATAGTTGCCAGAGCGCCAACATTCCAGCTTTTATTTGATCAAACTTTCCTCATTTTCCCACATGGGCAACAATGGCATGGAAACAGAAAACCGTCGCATGGAGCGAGAGGATTTTTTATTTATTTCCGAATTCATGAAAAGATGAGCGAATGAACAGCGAAGGAACGAAGAATTCGTGTCTGAGCAAATCGCAGCTCGAGATCAGGACATGTGACTAATCTAAACTAACCTAAAATGCAATTTATTTAGCTGCCCCTAATGTCGGGCAATCACTGCAAGCCTACCAGCCGTTAGGAAAGCGTGCTCAGGGGCATATCGGAGGTTCACTGCGCAGATATTGTATGTCCAGTCCAATTCTTTTGCAAAATTGAGTGTGGTCTATATGCTGAACCATGTAGAACATGGTGACATTGCTCCCAAACTTAGGGCCTCCGAATAAACTGGGACTGAAGATAATCGCAATTTCAATGTATAGCGAAAAAAAACTGGCTGGTATGCACACATGTTGTATGTCTCATTGTAAGGCATCTGGTCGGAGCCACAATGTAGTAAGTTCAATTGTTGTATTCATGGCCATATATCTGGTTTATCGCCATGCTCCACATTGTCGAATATGCTCAAACATCTTCAGCCACTTTTGACAACATCCTAAATGAATGCATGTTTATCCATATTTCACAACGTTACAGATGTTCACTGTTGTTCAGCCATGTTTTATAATGTCCTACATGTTTAAACCCTTGTTTAGCACTGTTTCACATGCTCCAATTCCTGTTCATTCACATTTTACATCGTTCTACATATTTGGCTATAGTTGACAATGTCGAACATGGTCCAACTATTGTTCAACCACATTTCACGATGTCCTGTATGCACCCATGTTTCAGCCATACTTCACAATGTCGAACATGCTCAAAACTTGTTCATCCCACATTGCCCAAACATTCTACATATTCCACAATGTCGAGCACATTACGACGTTGTTCAGACACAATTCACGTCATTCATGTACTCATGTCTAGCAACGTTCACAACGTTCAACATGTTCAAACTCTGGATCATTTACAATTCACAATGTCCTACATGTGCATGTACTCATGTTTAGCCATCGTTCACAACGTTCAACATGTTCAAACTTGTTCATCTACAGTTCACAACGTTCAACATGTTCAAACTTGTTCATATACAGTTCACAACGTTCTACCTGTATAAGTACTCTTGTTCATCCACAATTCACAATGTCCTACATGAACATGTACTCATGTTTAGCCATCGTTCACAACGTTCAACATGTTCAAACTTGTTCATCCACAGTTCACAACGTCCAACGTGTTAAGTCATAGTTCACAACGTTCAACATGTTCAAGCTCATATTCAGCCATGTTTTATAACGTCCAACATGTGAACATTTGAACATTATGACAATGAACATGTCCAACATGTTTAAACCGATATTTAGCCACATTTCACAATGTCAACATGCTTAATATCTTGCTCATCCACACTTACCAACGTTCTAAATGCACTCAAGTTTAGTCATACAGTATAATGTATCACACATCCAACATGTTCAAACTTGTCCATTCACATTTCACATCCTACACATCCGTTCGCAATGTCTAACATATTCAAGCCCTCGTTGGGCCATATTTCACCTTCAAAAACATTACACTTTCGATAACATATCCCCAAACCTGTTCAGTCATGTAATACATACCCTGTTAGACCATTTTCACAGCATGGACACTTGCTTCAGCAAGATATTCATGCACAAACCATGCCGAGCATAGAAATTTCGCCACCAATTGTGGCGCCATCTACTAGCGGCTCGGCGAAACTGGCAGCATCAATGACAAGCCCATTTTCCAGAGCTGGTTGGCTGGCTTACCGTTGGTGCGTGGGTGGATGGGGGCGCATTTACGAACAGCGACTAGCGTTAATCTCGCTTTACAACGATTTTTCGAAATTTGAGGATTTAAAAGCGTTAACGAGGACTTAGGTGGCGAGCCTTCATCTTCATGCGAGCACGTTCCTGGCAACGTGCTCATTAAACTAATTTAAAGCTTGTAAAACGGCTCGAGCATGGGGATAAACCCTTATTGATCACGAACGGGCAACTAGCAACACAATCCGACAATGTCGAGAGAGGGATGATGGGAAGTCGAGCGTGTCCATTGCTCCTGAAAAGAGGCGACTTTCCTTTGCTGGGATGGGGCCAGCTTTTTGGGCGCCAGCATGACTTGACAACCATGGACAAAAGTGCGACACAATGAGTGCCTGGGCAGTCACGTGATGTCAACTTCCAGACTCCAAACTGAAGATGACTGTGCATGATCATTGGATGAACAGCTGTTGCAGAAATGCAGATGAGAACATGGCTGACAAAGGGTCAAGGTGTGGCTGGAGAGAAAAATGATAGCATGCAAGACCTGGTTGGTGATCCAAATGAGTGATAGAATGGTCGATGGCATGGATGATGGCAGCTTCCTGTAGAAGGAAAGGTTATGGGATGCACTAAAGATGACTGATCATGCCATGCTTGTGAGGGATGAGAGATGACTGACCATGGACAAGCCATGCTTGTGAGGGATGGAAGATGACTGACCATGGACGAGCCATGCTTGTGAGGGATGGAAGATGACTGACCATGGACTAGCCATGCTTGTGAGGGATGGAAGATGACTGACCATGGACGAGCCATGCTTGTAAGGGATGGAGGGGGGGGGTGGGATCATGACAAGGTGGTGTAACAGAATTGGCAAAATGTTGTGTAGTTTGACTGCGGACGAGTGACAATGTCTTCAGATGTGATTGCAAATGACTGACAAGTGACAACTGCAACATGTCTCGGATGCCATTGCAGAGAACTACAATAGCAACGTGTATTCTGATGTTATTGCACATGACCGACATTGCAACACGCCTTCTGATGTGATTGCAGATGACAGACAAGTGACAACTGCAACATGTATCCTGCTGTGATTGCAGATGACTGACAAGTGACAACTGCAACATGTCTTCGGATGTCATTGCAGAGAACTACAATAGCAACGTGTATTCTGATGTTATTGCACGTGACTGACATTGCAACACGCCTTCTGATGTGATTGCAGATGACTGACAAGTGACAACTGCAACATGTCTTCGGATGCCATTGCAGAGAACTACAATAGCAACGTGTATTCTGATGTTATTGCACATGACCGACATTGCAACACGCCTTCTGATGTGATTGCAGATGACAGACAAGTGACAACTGCAACATGTATCCTGCTGTGATTGCAGATGACTGACAAGTGACAACTGCAACATGTCTTCGGATGCCATTGCAGAGAACTACAATAGCAATGTGTATGATGATGTTATTGCACATGACTGACATTGCAACATGTCTTCTGGCGTCATTGTGGATGACTGACAAAGGCAAAATGCCTTGACTGCGGACGACTGACAATGGTAAAGAATTGCTAATGCAGCTGATAATCAAACAAAAGTGTAACTGTGACATAGAAACCACTTCTGAAGCGACTGTTGCTCAACAGATTTCCAGCGACTGGGTGGGGGGTGTGGATCCTCCGACTCTTCAGTGATGGCGGCGCTCCAGCCAAGCGTCCAACATCATCGCCAGGCCCTCCCCTTCCCCTGTTCATTAATCACAGATTAAAGTGCCTCCCTGCTATCGATCCCCGGGCCCTCTCAGGCGTGCTCTGGTTTACACGGGGTTAATAAGGGGAAAAGTGGGGAATTCCCCTTCCCCCGACGATCTTAGCACTGCCTAAGCTAGCGTTAAGTCCGTGGAGGGAAAAAAAGATGAAGTTTGACGGGAAAGAAGTGGCGGCAAATGGAAGGGGGCGGGGGTGGAGGGGGTGAACAAATGAAAGAAAATTTCGCTTTTAAATCGGGCTGGATTAAGGCTGTCACGCATGTCGTCGAGACTGCAGTACGTGTAAACAAGGTGCAAGACGGGAATCCATTTCTGATGCTATTGTTGTTTTTTTCTTCTCCGCGCCTAAGTGCACTTAGAAACAGCGCGGTGGTCGCAAAATGGCGCCCGACCGCCATTTTGTTTTGACGCATAACTTCTTACTGCGTCGTTACGTCGCTTAAGGCTCAGCACAAGTGGCGTTGTGACTTTGGGGACAGCCTCCATAAAAATTCGTAACACAACCCCTCCTTTCCTGATCAAAATATCAACATCATTTTTTGTGAACATTAAGAGGGACTCGCGTTTTCGGGCTGTTACTATTTAAAAATGACGTAAATGCACTTGATGTTAATAAAAAACGAGAAAAAAAAATTGTTTACCTTTGTTACCTTGGTTACCTTTATGGCCTATATAGCGGCCATATAATGGCGGGAAAAAAACAACTAATTTTTCTGTGGTTTTCCAACTTTGAAATTGGTGAAAAATTATAAAAACGAAATGTATTTTTGTTTTCAAATAGTCCAGGAACTAGCTAAGGATATGAACTTTTATTTAAAATATTAAGTTTAATTTAAAATGATGATATATTTCTTTAGTTATGTTTCAAATGGCAACAGGTAGATGAAAAAAGAAAATGTGGAACGTTAGCCTCACCTGACAGGTGCCGCTCACCTTTAGCCTCATTGACCTTTAGTGCAGTCAATGTGGGGATCTGGAAGGGATGTTGAAATTGGCGCAACTGCCGAAAGCGGCAGTGGTGCCAATTTCAAAATCTCTTGGGATTTTGATGCCACTTGTGATGAGCCTTCAGTGCAAGTGTCCCTCAACTATCCTGGTGCAGCAAGGTTGCAGAACATGTGTGACATTATACCACAGGCTTGGTAAGGGATGAGGATTGGGGACTTATGCAATCACTTCACATGTTCTGTGATACCAGTTACCATAATACCATTGTAGTGTTCTACACGGCGATTCATGTAAAGTTCATGATTTTCCTTTTATGTTTACTTGGACAAGAAAGACACAAATAACGTGTTATTGTGTGTTACATGTAATGAATATCTTGGAGATTACTTTGCCTTTTGAAGGTTGTGCTGGAAATGACCTCTGTCAAGCGGTTTGACTGACAACAACAAAGCAATAATGGCACCTGGCGCTTGACACGATCAAACAACAAATAAGCAGTACTTGAGTTCAGATTCAAAGGCCACATAGGATCCAAAATCAAAGTTGCGATAGGCACATCACAGGCCCCTGACTTCGACAGCTCCTATCAATGACGCCTCGGTATCCTTTACATGCAACTTGGGGGTTGATAAGGGCAGATGATGTGGTGATCTTTGGAGCGTTTCCAACCAGGTAACACGATGTGACTACGTGGCCATTTCGACAGTACCACTTGGTGCTTCAGGAGCAAGGTTCAAAATCCGATGTTGATTTTGGGCTTCTGCGTCCTATAAAACCCCAGCACATTCGGGCAAGTCCAGAAGACATCAGAATTTCCTGACACCCTTGAAGCAACCATGACTCCTTGCATGCTTTTTAGTCTTCTTTGGGCAATGTCCATGCTCGCCAATGTGCCTGTGGTAGATTCCGCAGACTTGAACGCTTACTTGAAAGTTGAAGCAGAGGACCTGGACTACAACTTCGGCATTACAACGGAGACCACACCGGACGTTGACGGAGGTCTGCAACTTGCTTACATTCAAGTTGGAGATGTGGCTGGCTACTACACGATGCGTTTTGAGCAACCAGCGGGCACATACTTTCAACCGAGTGGAATTTCAATCCGGGTAGCCAGTTCAAGCGGTGGGACTGGGACTGGCGAGATAACGGTCTACTTTCTGTCCATCAAGAGCACACCGGTAGCCCATCTCGAGGTGGCTTGGACAGGTGGTATGGGAGACTTCGTCGACATTGCCACAACTCTTGACAAAACCAACGCCGGCGTCTGGGGGAATACGATGGACGTTTACTTCGTGTTCAACAGCACGTGTTCCCCCGACGACTGCCAGGCTATTGTTAATGTCAACTGGTTTTTCTTCTACTAATAACTTGCAAGATTTCAAGATTTGTCGTCTGTAACAGAGTATGAGGCAGGTGCCACTGCCATATACTTTCCCAGCAATAAACGTGAATGTTTCAAATCATCTGACAGTTTCAAATTTGCATTTTCTTGGACATTCCCAGCTGCATATTTACAAAATAAAGTTATAACATTGAAAACATACGATATAACGGGTAACATGTTATTCTAAAAGGTCGAATTATTTTGCAGTTAAAATAGAAAAATATGCTCCAAAACCTTATCAAAACCGTACATTGTAGATATGAATATTTCACACTTCGGCGGGTGCACACTTAAGCAAGTCACACATATAAACAATTTTAAATTGTGGGCAATCAGTTTTCGGTAACTGATTTGGAAGCTAGCATTGGGATTAGATTGATCCAACGGACACTTCCCGGTGTTGTGTAAAACATGTTAAACACAAAAATGACACGTCAAATTCATGTGATTTTCCATTACATTTGATAAAGTGCAAAACAAAAACAAGTTGTTTTGTTTGGAAACAAACAGCTTGTTTGGTATCAAACTAGATAACATTATCTCTAACAAAAAGGTCCTTGATGCAATTTGCAACCATTGTGCATTTGATACCGCCATGGAAAAAGAAACCTAGCAAGTATTCCTAATAATCTTTCAGGAATGGCTATCTGTGAACCTTTTGCCCTTCGTTCTTTAATCTACAATCTAATAGCATTGTGACACGAATTCCAACAATCAACAAACATTTAAAGTTTTCCTTATGCAAGCAGCTTAGATAAGCTTCTCTTATTCAGTAGCCATCTGATACACTGAAAACAGGTGCTATGAAGGTTAAAGGTGTTATAACATGCCATAAGTTCAGCGCTTTATTTTCGTGTTTACATGCACCCTCAAAAAACCTAGTAACCCTAATTGCACATGTTTTCTTTTTTCAAATAAGTGACTTTTACTTTAGTGGATTTCGATCCTACATGTAGGACCTATATGACATGTGAAGCAGACACTACCTGAGCCAATTGTTGTTTTGGTGATTTACTCTCAAACTCAGTACATTCAACTAACATAATTTTAAATCACGTGACACCCCTAGTGGTCACTGCAATGCAAATTGGTAACCGGAATTAGACCTCTACCGAAAACAATGCACCACCAAGTGGCAGTTTGAAATTTCTGATTAAGTAGCCATTTGTGTTTGCAACACTTCTCTGCAACTCTAACACCTGAAATGGATCTTATGAGAACCTTATGATATTGAAAAACACCTTATATACCCGATATTGCTTTAGTCTGGAATCTGCAGTATTCAGAGCTCAAATCCCAAGGTTCCTTCAAAAACCAAAACCAACAACCAGTATCTCCTTACACCCCTGGTGCCTTCACTGCATAATCTTCAAGGTAAAGTAGTATCTAGGTAAATCTTCAAGGTGCAGCTTGCGCAGCTCCAATCAATCAAACATTTTCACCTGCAACTTAGTTGACCTAAATTTGATGATTATTTCATTGATTTGGATTCCTATAAAAAGCCAAAACATCAATGAAAGCCCATCGAGCAGCCAATTTAATCAGCCCTGATACTCTGAAGGCACTGAGACTGCATCTGCCATGTCTCTTCAAATGCTTTCTGGGCTTGTTTGGGCTACCCTGTTGCTGACCAGGGTGCATGCAGATAAGGTCAAAGATGCATACTCAAGAATCGAAGCTGAGGAACTGGACTACAACTTTGGCTTATCTGTGAGCGCCTGCCCTGATGTGGATGCTGGATTCAGGATCGGTTACAGTAACTACGGTGATGTGGCTGGATACTACACGGTGAGGTTCGGCTACAGACGACCAGTTGGAATCTCTGTCAGGGTGGCCAGAAACACCCCATCAGGGACAGGCAAGCTGACAGTGTACTTCAACTCGCTTCAGACTACACCAGTTGCAGCGATTGAGATTCCGCAAACTGGTGACTGGACCATCTACAGGACCCTAAATGCGTCGGTTGAATTTACTGATGAACATGGATGGTACGAGGCGATTGATGTCTATTTTATGTTCGCCAGTTCGCATTCGCCAGACCATGCATTTGCCATTGCTGATCTCAACTGGTTCGTTTTCTATTAACTGCACAGACATTGATGCCGTGGAAGCTGTACGTGTTCTCTGTAAAATTTGACTTCTGTGACTCAATGTTGTTGTTGCCATTCTTGCCATACATGCCATCTAATATAACCAGCGCACATGTATCAGTCTGATAAACAAAAGTGTTTACAGTCAATAAATCTCTTATCGTTTTATGCTTCCATGATAAAAATGTGGTTGAAAATGTTCAATCGGAACACCACGAGCAAAATATGTGATAAAACTGATGCATGGAAAAATTGGGTGTTGTCACTGCAAACATGTGGCTTGCAGTGTATGATGGGTTTTCTCATGGTTCATGGTGTCCAGCTGTGGAATCAAACCATTTGGAATTTCGTTTGCTACCACTCGCGAGTTTTCTGTAGACAAACATGTTGTTTTTGATGATTCTTTTGGAATTTCACCTGTTGTCAAATTCCATGGTTTAATATCTCAAAATCAAACATATGGAATAAAAGTGGGACAATAGGAATAAAAGAGCCCCAGGGCTGACATTATAACCGTAATAGCATGCTGATCACCTTCAATTAAAAATGTTGCAGCAGTGTTTCTGCCCCACCCTGTATAATAACATTTAAAAGATATAAGTGTGAGAAATTATTGGTCATCTAATCTTTATCTAATTTTGGACATTAAGCTCACTGTTCATGTATGGTTTGCTGGAGCCCCTTTGCCATGTGGTATTTTGGAAACTGGAACCAACATATACCAACATGTTGGTTTCTACAAATTTTCAAATGTACATGTAGGTTCCAACACGCTTCGAGCAAGCCCCGCATTATGTTACCAACATATTACCAGTAAGCCCCACAAAATAGAACCACCATGTGCCCAACACCACCATTCACATACTTCAATTAAGACTAAAAAACATTGAAAAATTCCCAATTTTCGAAATGCATTTTAAAGGTTTTTGATTTCTAATACAGCTGATACATAGAGAAATATTGATTTTTTAGTAATCTTAAGCCAAACCAGCACATACACTGTACAAGTACTTGCTTACATTACATCAGACCCTACAGAGTACAGAACCATCACGTTCCCTACATTTCCCCACATTATCTAACATGTTGGAACCAACAAAAAAACTCAATAGGGTATAGTTCTTTCGGTGTCAAATTTAACTATTATCGGTGTCAAATTTAACTATTATCAGTTTCAAATCAATTTCCTGAAGTTCCCCAAATAAAAACGTTTTCAGGTAACTGCAGGGGCTTCGTTTGTTGGACAGAATTCTTTTATGGAGTTTGCAGTATTTAGTGCTGATGGCATTCCTTGGTTTAATATGTCGATGGAATCAGATTGTATATCTGGAAATGACCAAACCTTTTGCAGAAATCTGGCTTGTTTCAATGTACCCCACGTTTCAACCTGCCCCAGTCTCCCGGGCCCTTCTTTACAATTGTTGACTTCATCAGCTTCAAGGATTACAGTGGATTCCAAACTAAATTTGCGGTCAGCACTTCCTCTTCTACACCTCATCTGATGATGAGTTGTTTTTGGTTATTTGGGACCAAACCCATTATGGACTTTGCAAACTGAAAGTACATTTGTGTTTACGGACTTTGCAGCACTTGAAGTTTGTCAAATTCCTCGGTTATCTCAAAACCAGAAGAATACATTGGGCAGATCAAGTGACAGGACCACTCTTGTTGTCACATCATCAGCCCGATACAACCTATCAATAAACCTTTCTTCTACACTTCCTCGTTTTGATCAAAATCGGATGATACGAGCGTATTTCGGTAATTTGGGACCAATCCCATCATAGACTTTGCAAACTTTGCAGACTTTGAAAACCAAATTAGCCTTTGGCGCTCAGCAACACCACCTAGGGTAATCAGGTGCAACACACGTGTCAGGACAATGAGAATAACCACTTCAACAGTTCCAACCAATCGAACCTTCTCCTCTACACTTCCTCGTATAATCAAAACTTTGATGATAATTTCGGGATTTGGATTCCTATAAAGCCTCAAAGCATCAACACAAGTCCATCGAGAAGCTAGACTCAGATACTCCAAAGACACACTGACTTGCTAGAGACTTCATCCACCATGACTCCTCGTATGCTTTTCGGGATTGTTTGGGCAGCCTTCGTGTTGGCCAGTGTGCAGGCGCAATTCCTATAGAGACCCTTTTTCGAGAATGGAAGCAGAGGAGAGGACTTGAACTATAACGTTGGCTTAACAGTATCTTACACCACAGAGATCCTGTCGAAGCTGATATTGTTGGTTGCACCAATTTGTGCAACCAATTTTTAATTGTTAAGGTGAGCCAATGTTCACCGTTCCAGCTACGAAGGCTATTTCCCAGTAAATCAAGCCAATAAATAAAGTCATTTGAAATAACTGAATTTCCTTGCCTTTTCGTGTTTATGTAATAAAAGGGGCAGTTAAATAGCCTCAATCAAAGTATTTTGAGAAAAGATTGTATGCACGGTATATGCACGAATATAGCCCCGATGTATGATCGAGTCATATAGAAGAAAAGTATAACTGGAACACAGAAAAAATAATTAGGTTCATTAAACCAATTTTGACGTTTTTTTCAATTCTTTTCCAAATTCGTGGAATGGAATTTTTGCATTCGTCAGTCATGATCACAACTGCTGCAAATTCCTTTCTGAAACTGTTAATCTTGAACAAAGATTTTTAAGATCCCGAGCAAATGTACATGTACAGTATATGGCTATGTGGTCCATAAATATATCGATAGGTAAAGGTTACTAGAGTCAAAGGTGGATCAACTTGTCAAGATGCTTCCAGAACACCCTGGAAGCATCAATCCTCATAAGAACTCTGCCTCCTTCCATCAGCATTCCACTCCCAAATTCATTGGGATAATGGTGTTGTGTTCCATACATGTATGTCAAATTCGCTTACTACACTTTGGATTACTTCAGATTTCACCAGAGTCCCATGCCAATCAAGTGGATCCTGTAATTTGTAACTGAGAATATCATAGTAACATCTCCCCGAATACAAGACCAGGTCCAAACCAACCTAGGTCTTATTTTCGGGGGATGTATTTTTTTCCATGTATAAAAATAAAAATCACTCTTGTAGCAATCCATTCACAAATGATGTCTTCCAGCCTAGGAAATCATCCTGTCTGGGGGTCGAAACAGTGTTCCCTTCAACCATGCCCCAACCGAAAACATCACGAAATTTGTGTACTGAAGCGACTGACATGCAACGGAAAAAAGAAACACCAAATTAAGGCGTAATTTTTTGCGATACAATATCTAAAATGTGTTGAGTTTGACCCAAAACACTACGATAACTCGTCATTTTGGCCAATCCACCTCAGAATCATTTGGCTGATCCGCCCCTTAAATTCCCTTGAGGTTGTAAATTCAGGCAATGCGGAACGTCCACTATCAACCTGGGAAACTGAGGATATGACTTTTAAAAAATGTGGACAATTTATTTTCGCCTTGGATCATCTGCAAACTGACCAAAACGGTGCCAACATGTCGTATTGCTAGAAAGTGAAAGTTGAAATATTTTGTCATGACTTTTTCCTGATTTTCCGTTCCACTTTCATCCAACCCCAAAAATAATTACGACATAATTATTGATCAACACTTTGTTTGAATTTGGCGATCTTTCAGTAAAATATTACATCAAGACTGATGAATTTTGGTCAATTAATATAATAATGAAGCGAATGATATGAAAAAGTGTGGAATTTTTTTGCAAAACTGGTTCACATATTTTGGATTTTAACGACATGTTATTGAAGTCCAAAAGAAACGTGCACCTCAACACGTACAGAAGGATATAAACACACTGCAGGTTAACTTGTACTTATTTTGCCCTTGTACAGGATTTGACATTCAAGCTTGATATCCATTTGAACCAGCATACCGTATACTGATACTGGAAAACTGTACATATGTCAAATGAACGCGTCAAATGAAATCAAAAGATATAATACTTGGAAATGTCATCAACACCCACATCATCAATATGATATTGAAAATTAAGTTTCAACCAGCATTCCGTATACTGGAAAACCTGTACACAATGACAGTTGGATTTCATGTGTCAAAAAAATCAAAAGATACACTGCAAACTAAAACATCTTATTTTAAGATGCATTAGCAACTGTATTCGTTGTCCCCCGAATTCAGATGAAAT
>JAQFYZ010003576.1:0-13066 GCA_034695085.1 Cylindroiulus punctatus | reverse complement strand
CCTGCTTTATGGTAAGCTCCGGAAAACAATTGGAGCTTTTGAGACTAGATGCCTGTTAGATAAATTGTTTAGTGGTTCTGTGCACCGTGTTAACCCTTTTGTGGCATATTTGCAGAATACGGTGTAAGATTTCACTTTAACGACATCCACCAGATTGACGATGACACCCTCTGCACTTTCTTACTGATGTTCGTGAAAATCGACTATACCCAGGTAAGCTGAAAGGCAACTGAGAATCAGGCCCCATTTTCATCTTTCGCAATTGGCAGTGACGCATACTAGAAAGCGTGCCTGAAACGCACGTGGATACTGGGTTGAGGATTCGAAAATGAAGCCGATTTGACATGTGTGGCTGCCATCTTGGAAGTGGGAATCACTGGGATGGAGAAAAACAAGACGCAGTTTGGCCCCAGATGCTGACTGTGGGAGAACTGAATTGAAAGCACCAACTCACACATACCATTTTTCGCACCCTCAGGTCAAGGCAGAGCTGAAGACCTTTCCCGACTGGAAGGCAAAAGCGCAACGGGCTGCTGCAATCCTGATGAAGACCGGGCAGTTCAAGAGCCAGGACGATATTGAGAAGGCCGCAGAGCTTTTCAAAAAGAAACTGCTGGTCAGCTTGCGGTACGCGGGGTCAGAAAAATTCAACGGTAAAACGACGCTGCTCAGAGCCGTGCAAAACGAGTCCGCGGCAAATCTCGGACATGACTACGGCCTAGGACAGGTGAGTCTTAAGTTTAGATGTTGCCAGATGTCAGAATTGTATGGACCACAACTTTTTTTTTCACTCGTTTCCAGATTTGTGTGGGGGATTTACAAGTTCATGCGATGGACGGGAACCACGATACAATCATCCTGGGTCGCTACGGCAGCCAATGCGCCCAAATAATCAACGCGATGCTCGCATAGTGAACAGTTGAATTCAACATGTAACAAGTAATGCGGTCTTGCTTGTGGTAAGTAGTCTAATGCTAAGATCAGTAATGGTTTATCGCAATTGGGAGTGCGCGCAGCATTCGGCCACTTACAAGGCGGCTCATGTAGGATAAAGGGCTCTTAATACGCTCGTAAATGTAAACTGATTATAATTGTTACGATTTTTGACTCAACTCTATGGTACCCAATAATACCTACTGCTAATATCTGAAACATTCTGTTCGAGTTTTCGCCACAAGCCTTAATTTATTGGGCATGTTGAAGGTATCCTACACAAGTTGACGATACGGGTACTTGCTCGGCTGCCACTAGATGGCGACTCTTCACTGCACACCCCTTTCTATGAGAGGAGTTGCAATAACCTATTCCTGATCTTGGTATTTCAACCGGCTTTGCAAATAAGACAACCTGATGCATTGTCTGATGCTATTGCAGTTTCAATGCTGTGAAGCGTATGTGAATAGAAAGTGCACTGAACGTTTGTTTCATGTAATCAGTTCGAATAAAATGTTGTAAAACTGTTTCAAGTTCCCGTGCGCAATTTCTGGAATCCCAACTCCTGACCGTGCCATATCGGTTATAAGTAAAAAAACTTGACTTGAGAACCGAATAGCTTCAGAAATATCTCAAGTACTACAGCATTAATTAAAAATGATTTGTTTATGGAATGCAATTGCATGAGCAAAAGTTTGGCTCGAACCGGAAAGTACTAGGCTCGAGGGAAGTCGAGGCCAAAAGCACCATGGCTTTCCACCATGACATTACAAAAGTAACATTAAACAAAGCTTAAGGAAATAACCAAACATTCGAGTCTCAGTGGAGATTATAGCATACAGTATCATTATATATTTGATACCATTACACTAAACAGGTTCAATCACTAGTATAAACCATCATGCACATGGCTGTTATGTTGCTAAAGCCACCACTAGATGGCAATGTTTACGCGCCATTGTAGGGGGCGCCAGGGGTTATGGTTTTTAAAATAAATGTACGGGACTTGGATGCAAAATGGCGGCTTGCTCGCAACTTCTTTATTACGCTCAGCACGTTACAATAGTCTCTCAAAATGGTTACAGCGGTTTCGTAAACCTCGAGTTTGGTATCCGTATATCGACAATACACAGAAAAACCACAAGTTTATTGTTTATTGATACATGTCCATTTTACATGTACGGTGATACTGCATTGAGTGCGGCGATTGAGTTTGGCCATCAAACGAGCATCTCTGAAAGTTTCATTGCGGATGTCCAGTTCCGCCGCTAGAGGTTGCAAAATGGCATCCTTATCCTCGGAGACTGAAGACCACCGTGCAAAATCTCACTTAGGGGTCCTCAGCACGGCTCTGGGTTTGAAATACTTCGGTTTCACCACCATTCCATGAACCCGTTCCAGGTTCGGCTTCGACCCGTCCTCGCTCGCGATGTTGAACTTCTGCAGCATCGACGTGAAATACAAGTACAGCTCCATCTTGGCCAGACCTTTCCCGATGCATTCACGTTTTCCTTTAAGTCGTTGAGGAAAAACCAAAGAGATGCTAAAAAAACTTGAAATAGCGCCACCTGGATACACCTCCAGGCAGGAGGCAGCCGTCTTTTGTGGCGTGTTGGCTAGCCCCAGAATCGCACATGCGATCCCATTGGCTGGCATTGGATCCCTCCATAGGATCATCGGTTTCCATCAACCGAACCAAACTGAACGTAACTCACCCATGGAAAACGGAATAACATGTTCCTTCTTATCGTACGGGCCGTTGGGAACCAAGAAGCGTTCGGGCCGAAACGAGTCCGGGTCCTGCCAGAGGTCCCTGTCGTTGTTCACCGCCCACATGTTGGATATCACTATGGTGTCCTTTGGGATTCTGTAGCCCATCAGTTCGCTGTCTTTCGTGCATCTGAACACGGAACACATTTTCAGTTTCCGCTCGCATCTCGTATTGCCGCGCTTTCTCCATTGCCCGAAGACAATGCGGCTTCTTGGGGCCTTGTAGCAATGGAACGTGCCACGCAGGACCGGCTATCCGATCGATGCCCGCTAACAGTATGGGGCTAACGCATCCGCTAAATACCTGTGCGCTATGCCGGACGGCCCCAGGGTTTCCATGCGCTGCACTTCCAAAATGGTGGCCTCAGTGTACCGTGTCAACAGCCTGTCGCTGTAGCAGGGTGCCCTCTGCAGCCCTATAACATCATCGATTTCTTTCTGCACCGTGGCCTGCACTTCAGGGTAGGCTGCCATGTAGAGGAATATCCACGAGAGGTAGCCGGATGTGGTGTCCATTCCACCACCCATGAGGGTGATCACATTCTCCTCCAGAGCCTCGTCTGCACGCGGCAATGGTAAAGAATTGGTCAACATTGGTTTTAAGGACTCAGTAGAGTACCGAAACTGAGCTCAAGACCTTTACATTGTAACACCACTTGTCTACAGTGTACAAAACGACCCAACCGTCTGGCAACCACTGCCAGCCTACAAACCATTAGAAGAAGCCTACCTTCTCATAGCGCCTAGGACGGAGCAGGGCGGTGCAGGGACTGTTCCGTAGTACAGTCAAATTGCTAACCGAGAACATACCTCACCTGGAAATGGGAAGCCTTGATGACTCGCTTCTCTGGATTTCTGCTCTCCAATGAACGCGTTGATAATGTTATCCCGTTTGACATCCGTGTAGTTTTTCTTCCTTTCGTACAACGTCTGTCCGATGTGTTTAAGTATCTCCGTCCTCCGAGACCTGAGCATCGGACAAGAAAAAAAGGGTTGTTTCTACCACACTGACTCCTTGGAGTTATCCCTGACATTCATAAAATCTTCCCAGCCATCCCTCACATTCACCAACTCCTCAGAGCCATCCATTAGATTCCTCAACTCCTCACACACATCTCATCAAACCGGGCTGCGAAGCCTGGCATGGTGCACGTACCATGCCGCGGCTTCATGCAAGTTTCCTTCAACAGTGTTAACTTTACTCACATTAGGTCGTCGTGGCTCAGCAGCTTGGCGATCCCGGGAATTTTGGTCAGCCACGGAAACAGCAGGAGGCCGCTGACCGACTCGGCTGCTGTCATGAGCTCCGTTAGGACCTTGGTGGACTCCACCAGCCAGCGGTCGTAGTAGTCGAACCTGCGTCCGAAGATCAGGATGTTGATGTTGTTCAGAACACTGCGCATCAGCAGCGGTGAGAAGTCTGTGGCCGCACCACCGAGCGCTTCCAGCTCACTCAAGAAATGCTGGATTTCATCCTGTAATCAAGAATTACGGGCTTAAACTGACGTTCGGTACTTACATATACGCTTGCAAGACTTTTTTGCATCAACGTATGTTTTCGTGTCCAAACCGATCGTTGAAAAGCGGAAAGTACGTCGGCCGCTCAAAACGGCCGCCATCCATGTTGGTGACGTCACAAGTAGGCATCATGTGTTCGATGACGTGATAGAAGGCGGATCAAACTCGTGTCACTATTGTCTTTGCCAGAAGCGCCGTTCGCTGCACAGTAGCGCCACCACGGTGCACGATAGCTTTCCCGCACTTTTTAAAAAAATGCATATTAGTTCCACCGCGTGATACCTACTTGTGACGTCACCGAACATGTCTGCCGACCGTTTCGAGCTGCCGCTGTTCTCTGAATTTTTAGCACCAAGTGCGAGAAAATAATAAATGCGTATTATCGGGGTGACCAGACCGTGATCTGCGGTTCGATGCTCATCTTCCCCATGCCCAGGTCTTTCAGCAGCTTCAAGATGAAGCGGTGCTGGTCCTTCCACACCTCGCCGTCGGTCCCCAGCACGCCTTAGAAAATATGGAAAAATATGGAAAAAACACAACAGAACCTGCTTCGCAACTAAGCAACTGTGGAAGCCGCACACGATACGTGTCTAAGCCGACACCACGTACTGTATTTGTGTCTGGACGCCATGGAGAAGTTCAGCTGGGGCCGTCCGGCGAAGGCCTCGGCCTGGTTGACAAACGCCTCCTTGATGGCCTCGTAGCTGTTCAGCACCAGCACCAAGCGGTTTCCGAGGTACACGCTGCAAAAGCGAAGCAACGGTTTACTGCGCGGATATTGCGAGTCCGCTTTGTCGCAAGAGCGAGTTAGACGCATGCCGAACCATGCAGGGCATATTACGTAGTGCCCCGAATCAGGACTCCAAAGTGTAAATTAGCCAAAAATTGGCAAGTAAACTGTATCGGGGGTGTCCACTGACGTGACGTTGAACAGCTCCATCAAGGTCATTGCAAATTATCTCGTGAACCAGTGTGGTTAGAACAGTAGTTTCAATTTGAATGTTGTAGATGAGTACGGTATTAGTCTAAAAACAGTTCAATTGGTGCTTGGAAACGTTTCCGTGTGATTATTTTGAGGCTATGGGATGGCATCCTTGGTGCTCCACTGTGCAGCGGTCCTTCCGGAGACCAGTTCTGAGGATGCTGTACACCGGTGATGCCATATCACCGGTATTTCCATATCACGAAGCACCAAATCTGCCATGCCATGTTTTTAGACTGATGTGGTGCTCCTCTACAACTTTTAAACTGGAGCTACTATTCTAACCTCACTGGCTCTGGAGTTAATCTGACCTACCTGAAGACCGGTCCATATTTTTTTGCCATTTTGTCGAACTTCAGGTGGGGCAGCCTCCCCACAAAGGGCAGGTAACCCACGACGGGCAGCCCAGGGGGTCCCGGAGGAAGTCCTCGGGGCACGCTCAGGTACCAGTAGGAGACCGCAAGCAAGACGGCGGTCAGCAAGAGTGTTCCACCGACATCCAAGAAATCGAAAATGCACCACAGAACGCCAGAAACTGCCTCATACATCGCAATTTTTTGCCAAAAAACATTAACCGAAAGCTATAAAGTCCACTGTATCTGAAATTTTCAATATAACGCAGCCCGGTTTATATGTTCGCGATACGCCGCGTCACAACCCGTATTCAAATATGATTCGACGAATTTTCATACAATGGACAGTAAACGAAGTTTGCTCCTGACCCCGGTCCCCATCTCGATGTCTGATGCAAATCTGTTAAACTTTGCTTTCAAGTGCAAAATGCAAATTCGTGCGCTAGATCGAATAAGCCGCTTTACATACAGCCGCACCGTCATTTCAACCGCAACCACTTTTAGATCATATTTTTCAAATGATAAATTAATAAACCACATGGCATATCACATGCTGCTAGTAGGGTACTGAGTTGAATTGAATTGAATAAATTGCAAACACGTCACCGGGTTATGAAATTGGAAAAAAATTGCACAACTTCCTGTGCCATCGCTGCAAGTTGTGAAATAACAAACTGGCCTGGGGCACGTGAGCTGCTATTGGTTGAAAGGAGGAGCTCGTATCATATGGGCGTGGCTTGAGAAACGAAGATTCGGACGTCATCGTCGCAGCAGCCAACCAGCTCGTAGGTGCCAAACTGGGTCCTGCTTGCTTCCAAGATGGCTGCTGCATGTGCAAAAACCGGTTTCATTTTCGAATCCCACGGCCGCACGTTGTTGCAGCGGAGGCGGGGCCTATTTTGAATCAGCCAATCAGAAATCACAACTGGCGAAATTTCCTAACCAGACACTAGTTTGTGATTTGGCTGCCCCTAACCAGCAGGCAATCACTGCCAGCCCACATTGTAGTTCAAGGGCCTCCAAATTGCATTAATTATTATTTAATATTTTTCAATATATTATTATATATTATATTATTATTCAAAAGTTTTGCAAACGTTCACAAACATGAGCATTTGGATAGTTTTGAAGTAATTACACTAATCATTATCATGATTTCTGGAAAAATCTTAGTTAATGCAACAAGCAGTAAAATGGCAGTAAAATAAATGTGTGGCTCTGTTGCACTTTTATCTCCAATCATTAAACTTTGGTCAAGTTTAATGATGAGTTAGAAGCTCACTTTTTCTTCGATGGTCTTTTGCATTTTCATGTTTAGGATGAGAATGAGCAGTAGTTTTTTAACATAGCATTTTTTACATTTAAATGTCATATTTTCGCATTATTAATCGTCAGGATATTAATTTTAAAGCTGAAAACGTCAGGGAGTTTGTTTTTAACCTGAGAAAGTCAGGGAAGTTTGAAATTGAACTTCTACCCTGTAATAGTAGGCGAATATTGTTATAAAAAATAGATCAGAAGCCCCCATTTTTACAAAATACAAAAAAGTTTATACAAATATCAATGTGAACATAAGTTTTTTAAAAGTATTTTATTACAGGGTTCCCCAGAAATTCAATTTTCAACTTCCTGACTTTTCCATGTTTAAAATAAAATAAATAAATTCCCTGACGATCGAAAATGCGAAAATATGGTATATGCCAGTGGTAAAAAGGCTAAACTTTTTGTTCATTGTTTATAAACATAAGTAACCAGCAAAAGAACACACATTATAATAAAAACTTAGATAAGTTTTTCCAAATCTACAATTTCATTATTGATCTATTGCACAGAATTGACTTCCATATCAAGAGATTGTTAAATTTCCCTGACTTTTATGAAATGAACGAAATCTTCCCTGATTTTGCCAGGCCTTTCAAACTTTCCTCACTATTCCAGGTTTGGTGGAACCCTGTATTATAAACATAATTTAGAGTATTTTTTTAACCTGAAAAATATCTACCCCATTAAACTTTACTGGCCTTTCGCAGCAAGGTTGTGCTCATAAAATCACACTGAAAGCACATTAAACAATTAATCGATTTTGGATTTCATTTTCAGCAAACTGAGGCACATGGCACGTCGGATTTAAATGGGGCGGAAATAAAAGTGGTCGTGAAACACAAAACGCTGGCAAAATTAAAATTGTCCATTGATTTCACTCGTTTTATTGACGCCCATTTAAGACCGCACTTTAGATGGAAATAAAGATGGTTAGATAAGTTCAGAGCATGAGGAAATTGACATGTGTTTCACACTTGATTTCAGAATATCAACTTTTTAAAAAGAAACTCGACCACCGGGTATTTTTCTGGACATCTTGCAAATTAATGAAAATGTTTTTCAGAAATAATAACAAAAATGGGGAAAGTTTGGGGAGTTTATGTAAAAAACACTGCAGATCAATCTCAAATAATGCATTTTTGAAGGGATTTTCAAATTTATGAAAAAAATTCATTAACTTTCACAATAACAATAGGAGACAATTTAGGGGAATTCACATAAAAAGCATTTACAGATCAAGCACCAATAATGAATTTTTGAGGGGATTTTGCAAATTTATAAAAAAAAAATCATTTATTTTCACAATAATAATAGGAGATAAATTAGAGGAATTCACGTAAAAACACTGCAGATCAATCTCAAATAATGCTTTTTTGAGGGGATTTTGCAAATATATGAAAAAAAATTCATTATTTTTTACAATAACAATAGAAGGCAATTTAGGGGAATTCAAGTAAAAAACACTGCAAATCAATCACAAATAATGCATTTTTGTAGGGATTTTGAAAATTTATGAAAAGAATTAGCTTTCACAATAATAATTTGAGACAATATAGGGGAATTCAAGTAAAAACCCTGCAGATCAATCTCAAATAATGCATTTTTGTAGGGATATTGCAAATTTATGAAAAAAAAATTCATTAATTTTTCCAATAATAATAGGAGACAATTTAGGGGAATTAACGTGCATTACATAACGCATGAAAATGCATTCCAAAATACATTACATAATGCATGAAAATGCATTCCAAAATACATTACATATTGCATGAAAATGCATTCCAAAATACATTCCAAAATGCATGAAAATGCAATCGTAAATACATTCCATAATGCATGAAAATGCAATCGAAAATACATTCCATAATGCATGCAAATGCATTCCAAAATACATTCCATAATGCATGAAAATGCATTCCACTAAACATTGTAGAATGCTCAGTAAATGCATTTTCAAAAGCATTAAGCATAATGCATTTTTAAATGCATTTCTTTTGCATGTGGTGACAACAGCAATTTTTCTTCGAAAAACCAGGTCAGATTCAAACTCGCCATGTTAGCTGCAGTCAAATCCCCCATCAAGCTCTCTTTTATGACATACTGCTGCTGGGCCAACTAGTTATAGTCTGTGTTTAGCATGGCTATAAGTGACATCTCAATAAAAAAGCGGCCTAAATTAAGTTACACCTAAAGTGTCCAAAGTTGCCCTGATGGACTGCAATCACTGATAATGCATTTCAGCAAATTTTGCAACGACCAACACACCACATCTGCACAGCCATAAATGCATGCTCTGATGCACTTGTGGCCACTTGTTGAGGGTCACGTGGTCTCTGCAGGCGTGGTCAGCAAATGCCATAAATAGCAGCAACAGCTGGTTCGTGGACGCTGAGTGCTGACCAACAACTGACCAGGGGACACAGGAGCCACACACGGTAAGACAAAGACACTGAAATTGATGAGACCATGCAGGGGCACCCAGACCTTCCTCGGTGGAAGTTGCAACTTTTGGCTTGTAATATCCCCTTTCTGGCTGTTATGCATGCAGTCTTTAATTTTATTTCAATAAATGCATCATTGCAGAGAATGCTAGTTTAAATCTTATGCAGCAATTGACATCGGTTTGTTAGTAATGCACATTTTGCAACTTGGCTAATTTGCTCAAAATGGCAAAAATGACAATGTTCAAATTGTATGTTTTGCACTTGGTATAGCAATATTTTGGTGCATTTTGTGAAAATGCAGGCATTTTTGATCTGTTTTTGGCAATTTCAGGCTGTTGGCTATGAAACCAGCAAATTCTTGTTATGCGTTGCGGGGAAAACTGCCATTTTAGGCTATTTTTGTAGAAAAATGCCAGGAAAATGACGCTTCTCTGCAGATCTAATCGTATTTATGATAGGCTAAGATAAATTCGGATTGTTGCCTACCAACTATTCCCTGTTGGCCATCTGGAAAGTCTCTCATTTTCACTTTATATCAATTTTGCTTATAGCGCACATGTTACCTATGACAACCAATGGCTAATATATTAGCCACACTATAACTTTTTTAATTATTAAACGATTTTAATAAAAATTGTATGAAACATACACCCTTACCCATTACAAGGATGGGTTGTTAAAAAATTTTTTGAATATAAATTAAAATGTGTGATTGAAATTGAAATGATTTTGGACATTTTTTGGATAATATCAGGTTTGAGTCCATGGGGCAGGCATTAATTTCTGGAGGCTGAAAAATTGCCCCCAAACCTCCAAAATTATTTTTAAAAAATGAATTTAATGTAGAAAAGACGGACATAGCTTTGAAAATTTGCCATGGGCCTATCCAGGGATAATGCTTGCATAATTCAATTTTACAAATTTAGGTGAAAGAAAACAACTGTGCATCATTCACCGATATTGCATTTGTTTAAACATTTTGCAAATATCAGGAAATATTAATGATATTAAAAATTTATACCAAATATGGGAAATATGTATGATGCATTGAATATTAAAATCGTTTTCCAGAAATATTAAAAAAAATATTTTTCCAACAACCAATAATCGGAATAAATTTAGTCTTTCTAGCCAAGGTCGTAACAGAGAACTGTGAAGATGCCCAAATTCGAAATGTACCTCGGTGACCTGGTCATCTCCGGGATAGCGGGCCAGTTCCCGGAGTCGGACAACATCCAGGAGTTCAAGGAGAACTTGCTGAACCACGTGGACATGGTCACCGAGAACAGCCGGCGGTTCCCGGCAGGTAAGAGAACATCGCAATAAAACATTAGATTAGGACTCGACATTTTTCAAAAAAATTAAAAATTAAAAAATAAATTATCATACATCAGTCCATATCTTTGGAAGTAGCAGAAAATCAGTCAAAACTAAAAATAAAAAAAATTATAAAATTTAAGAAAAGGAATTTTTAGAATACACCAGTCCATAGATAGGAAGTGGCACAAATTAAAAATAAAATCTTTACTTTTGAATCATTGCAGGAATCCTCGGATTGCCGAAGAGGACTGGGACCCTGAGAGACGTGACCAAGTTCGATGCCAACAGCTTCGGCATCCACGCCAAGCAGGCCGAGACCATGGACACGCAGGGCAGGATGCTCCTGGAGAGGACTTACGAAGCCATTGTGGACGCCGGTAAGTCATGGGGAAAATGGGAGGGGGATCAACCCATAATCCCAACTTAGCCGAAAATAACCACCAACACTTTCAAATTGAACTATCTGAAGCTTATCCCCAGTAATGCCCATCTTCTTTTGATAACCCATCTTCTGATGGCATGCAAGAAGTAGGCCCAACAGCCTGATCAGGGCACACAGTTGCACCAGAGGATCAAGGTGCCGGTGATTATGCAAACGAAATTTCTGATTTGTCCTTGTTTTAACAGGCGTTAACCCGAAGAGCATCAGAGGCCAAAACATCAGTGTTTATGTTGCATCCTCGGTGTCCGAAACGGAGGACGCGCTCAACGACGACGACGGCAAGAACTCCGGCTATGTGTTGAGCGGCACGGCCAGGGCTTTGCTGGCCAACAGGGTTTCCTTCGCCTTCGACCTAAGAGGTGAGAATCTGCGCCAGACATTGGCACGTGTCACTAACTTAGCAAACTGCGGGCAATGATGACTACCGCTGCTGTGCCATGTTGTTCATCATATTGGACTTGTTGTTCTTGATGATGTTAGTCTTGAAATAAGCTATGGAACCAAACACGATCGTGTTGTTTTTTTAGGCCCGAGCATGATGTTGGACACCGCCTGCTCCGCCAGTCTGGTGGCCCTCAACGAGGCCATCCTGTCCATCCGCGGTGGCCAGAGCGAGGCGGCCATCGTCTCCGGCATCAGCGTCATCCAGAACCCGAAATCTTCCTACAACTTCTTCAAGCTGGGAATGCTGTGCGAGGAGGGGAAGTGTAAAGCCTTTGATGCCGACGGTAATTTTTGCACCAACTAGTCCACGAGACGGCCTGCAGCAACTGCGGTGTCCTCACTCACTGATTCTTCCACATCTTGCAGTCCATGGCTACGTCCGCTCAGAGGCCGTTGGGGTCATCTTCGTGCAGAAAGCATGCCATGCCAAAAGAGTGTACGCAACACTAGTCCACGGCAAGAGCAACACTGATGGGTTTAAAGAACAAGGTAAGGAATATGCGAATGAAGGCACTCCACACCAAACTTGTTGATTTTCTAAGCAAATCTTCCTTGCGAATACCCAAGGGTTGACGTATCCGAACGGAGCCGTGCAGCGGAAGTTGGTCCAGGAGGTCTACTCCGAAGCCGGGATCAACCCCAATGATCTCACCTACCTAGAAGCTCACGGCACTGGAACCGTTGCCGGGGATTACGAGGAAATCAACAATGTCGCCGAGTTCTTCTGCAGCGACAGGAAAGGGTCACTGCTCATCGGATCGGTCAAGTCCAATATGGGGCACGCGGAGGCTGCATCAGGTGAGTTCCAATGGATTTAAGGTCTTTTAAGCTCAACGCTGCAGTTCCAGGGTATTTTCAAAACTATTTCATCAACCGTTCAAGGAAATGTACCCGAAAAAGGTAATATTTCCTTTAAATTTCAACAAAAGAGAAATTTTCCCGAGATTTTGGTAAAAAGGAAAATTTTGGTCCACAACCAGTTGTTTGCCCCCTTCTATCACCACCCATTTCTAAGGACCTTAAATGCTTTTTAAGGACCTTATTGGCATTGAACAGTGCGTGCATGGTGATATGATGATTTTGACAACCATTTTCTTCTTGCAGGAATGTGTTCCATAGCCAAGATGGTGATAAGCATGGAAGGCGGCATGATTCCGGCAAACCTTCACTTCAACTCCCCAAACCCGAGAATCCCGGGCCTTACGGACGGTAGGCTGAAGGTGGTCAACGAGAACACTCCGTTCAAGGATGGACTGGTGGCCATCAGCAACTATGGGTTCGGCGGTGCCAACGCGCACGTAATCCTAAAGCCGAACCCGGTGCACAAGGACAGCGTAGCACCGGTCATTGTAGAGGGGCCGAAACTGTTCAACTTCTCGGGCCGAACCGAATCGAGCGTCCATAAGGCCATGTCTTTCATGGAAGACCACGTGGATGACCACAACCTGTACGGCCTTCTTGCCGACCCTTCGCTGACACCACTCAACATCCATCCGTTCAGAGGCTACACGATCTTGAACAGCAATCCTCCCATAAA
>JAQFYZ010003575.1:0-13067 GCA_034695085.1 Cylindroiulus punctatus | reverse complement strand
ATATAGTCCAGGAACTTACTATCAATATAAACTTCGAATTAAAACATTTAGTTTCATTTGAAATTATCTTATCTGTCAAAAATTTGATAAATTCAATTGCAAAAAATCACTTTCAATGGGCCTTATAATTAAGGTATGCGAAGGTTAATATGTAGGGTTTTCTTAGATTAAGATCTTAAGATCTGCATGTAAACGGCGATGCTGAGCTCTTGGCTGACGAAACCAGGAGCTGGCAAAGGCACAACCCCCCATGTAGATGCTAAAATCATGAACACACAACTCCAGTAAAGAGTTGTTAAGAAGGTTAACATGCATGACTTTCTTTCATCAAGGAATCTTAAGATCTGCATGTAAACGGTGATGCTGAGCACTCAGCTGGCGAAACCAGAAGCTGGTAAAGGGTCAAAATTGCCATTTGCTACCCACTGGTCATTATCCACCGCGATTCGTATACGGTTAGTAAACATGCAAGGAAGTCCGCAAGCTCCAGTCGCGCCATATCGGTCACTTATTTTGGCCATCTCATTGAGCGGGTCAGAACAATGAAGGCCGGAAAAAAAATGGCGTAGTTTACGTTTTTATCGCCCTGCCCCCCATGGCTCGAAACAGACCTGTTTAGTCCTAATTGAAATGTTAAAATGGGCGCAACGGCGCTCGACAAAAAGCTGCTTCAGCGAAACCGAATTTAAAAACGTCTTACCTTGACGGTTTGACTTTTAAGAGGTTTGTCCGGGTCAGGAATATATTCCAGTGAGATGCCGTAAAACTGCCCTGTGAGGGAAGAAAACGGAATTCAACGCGTCTTAGTCATTTTTGCCTTTTAACTTTGAGGCATTTTCAACCATGCATCAAAAGGAACAACTTACAACATTTGAAGATTTCAAGTAGAAAATAGATTTACCTTTATTGATATAAGTGATACGGTCGTCTTCCCTTCGCTGACTCGTCGAAATCGGCGATTCCAGGTAATACCGGAATCCCACGCTTGAAAATCTAGGAGGGAAATTCAGATTCAGTATAAGAATAGTACAGTATGCAAATTATGGGAGAAATTTTATACGTGTATGTAAGTTATCAAGTCCTACCCTGATATTAAAATTCATTTTTTAAATACTTATTTACTAAGACCAAGTTTTGGAAATTGCTAAAAGAAATAAGTTTTGTATTTCACGTGCACACAAAATGAACAACTTGTTATATCAGCATTTTAAGATTATTTTTTGTAATAAGGTTATGACTTTATGAACCTGTATAAACATATACTGTCATTCATTCATTCAGTTCATGAAAACCCTCATTTGTGGCATTTAGACAGAATAACGACATTTGAAACATTATTTAAACATATTTAGCAACGTTTTACATGTGTATACTGTACATTTTTTTGTACAGATTTGCCACGAATTTTTTCATGGATTTTCCCATGAATTTAGGATTCAAAAATCGACATCATCTCTGCATTCTACTGTAAGTAAAAGTTAATTTTTAATAGAAGGTTAAATTAAAAACTGTTTGCGAATGTATCCGTAACAAAACTTTTTACCTTCTCGTCACGCCTGGCTGACGAAAACATACTGTATTTACTGTACGTTAATTCGAGATGACCGCAACTTATTTTACGACCAATTTCCCGAAATAATTTTGACGAAAACGTCTCGATTAATACGATTTATCGGAGACTGATAAAAATGAGTGCATGTAACTGGCGGTCGGCCGATGTAAAAGGCATTGCATAATGATTCATCGACATTTTAAGTTATGAATTGAACTTATTCATTAAAGTTGAACTTTGAATTTCCTGAAAGCTCATAAATAAACTGCTGATGAAAAGGTGCATTTAATCTGAGATTAAACTTGCTAATGAATTCCGAATTGGCGCATGAGCAAAATGTTCTCGGAAAAACATTATGGAATTGCGATGAGAAACCTGTTTTTAATGCAAGAAAAGGGAATTTTGGCGCAACCGGCAATTATTGATTTTTTAAGTAGTTCGTCCGGGAATTTATTTTAAAGACTAAATCAAATTTTCCTCAATTTTCTTGGGGAAAAAAGACGTAGTTTACGTCAAAAGTTATGGGGTCAAACGTTTTAAAACTTCTGACAATGTTGAACTAAATGTTTTTCCTTCGAGCTAATCCATCGTTATTTATCAGCAACCTTGCAACAGAATGAGCCGATAGAACTTTTTCAGACAAACGTGACATTCTTGCGCTTGAAATGCCCTTGATAAACTAATTAATCAATCACGGATTGTTTCCCCTCTAATTTTGCATCCATTCGCCCTAAATATGCATACAGCTTGCCCTAATAACTCCGCAGCTTTTTGCGCTGCTCTTATTGTTGTTGTTCTGGTGAAAGATGAATTTTCCAAAGAAAATGCATCGCCAGACACTGCCCTTTGACCTTTTTGCGGCTGGGAAAGCCCACGAGCCATAACCGTTAAACGCAGTTTGTGCCACATCATGGACCGACCTTTGTTTAACGATATGGACGATTAAAATGTTTTGTTTAGCCAAATGTAGAATAGAGAGTATACTGTACATTTCTCTTATGAAATTTAGTATACTCGCATTATATGCAAATTCATTGCGTCTCATATCCTATTATAGACAACATACAGTACATGTAACTATTTTACACTTGCAGTATTACGTGTCGTCATGCTGTATGTTCTCATACAGTATAATGTACATTTCATACAGTTCTCGACCCATTGGCGTTTGTATATCTTGTATACTACACAGGGGAAGGGGGTGGGAGAATAAGCTACAATTCCCCCAAACAATGAGTATTATACAATATCATTTTCAATAACTGGCATTCAACGAATGGACACGGGCTGGACATAATTACTACAGTGTGTAGTGGTGCTCCGACTCAAGTTGCATGCAGCACCATTACAAAAAGGACATACAATATGCGTGCATGACTTTACACCAACCAGTGGTCATACTTTAAATTACAATTACACTGTATCTTCGGTCTCATACAGTTTCTGTGAAGGTCCTAACTTTGGGCACAACAAAATAAAGAATTTGGTCATGTACATGTACTGTATAGGTCAAACTCATTTTACAAAGAATTGGACTTAAAATATCTGTGCAGTAAACCCCCGATATAATATCGATATGATGGCCTCTCAAATTGCCCATACAATTCCAGGTTTTGCATATGTTTTCGTTTAGAATTTGCATCCACTGTGTATGAAATGTATAATTCATATACGACTGATATTACATGTAATGTACATGTATGTCTGCCGAAATGCATCCATTTTTTGCGCCTAACCTGGCACAGGGCTTTATTGGGCCGCATCTAACTGCAGGCAATCACTGCCAGCCTACGAGTCGTTATGAGAAGCATACTTCCTCACTGTATAGTGAAGGGGCAATAATAATGAAGGGAATTAATAATGTGTTGTTTAGCCGCATCTCACCCAGCTCAGTGGGTTAGAATTTAATCGATGGTTAAAAGTCAGCTACTGAATGACAACGACAGAGCAAGTCCACAGCCAATCTCCGCTAATTAACGAGTTTTTCGTGTGCGTTGGTAGCCTCAACTTAAGGGCTGGTCGCTAATCTTATCAGGCGGGTAATTCCGCGCCTAATTAATAATTACGGCGAACGCCGTGCATTTTGTCCTTCTTGACTTCCGTGACGAAACTGGCTAAAAAATAGCCTTATTTTCTGAGCAAAATAGGTGGCACGAGACGGCCATTTTTTCCCCGCCCGGGGCTAAACGGGGTTAAAAATACCTGGATTAAGACGAGTTGAGGTGCAGACAAATAAACAAGAGTAGCAGCTTGTCAGGGGTCGGACTAACATGGCGATACTTGACCTCACCGAGACCAGTCCCACTTCACCTTGACCCAACGCTGGCGGGGTCAGGCACACCTGGCATGGCAAGAAACTGCCGTAATATACGAGCTGTTGCTAATTACGTGGACGGATTAGCGGTTTATTGCTACGCGCATGTACCCGTTATGTCCAAAACAGCGCACTGGCACGCGGTCATGCACTTGCAAGCACCAAAAAATTAACCAAAAAATTAGCCAAAAACGTTTAGGAGCTTTACATCGTCAAGCAATAGGCGACTCGCACATTTTTCAACCTGGTTAACATGAAGTCGGATACACGTTAAAATAATTAAACCTAGAAATTAATTGCTGTAGCTAATTTATACAAAGAGCTGCGTTAGATGGCAATGAATCACCACTTGCCGTCATACGTTTGTATTGTTTCGACTACATCGGTTTTTGTCCAACTAAATGGAGGCTCCTAATCCAGCCAATACTAGTGTTTACGTCATATATAGGAAGTTACGTGACATTAACAACGGTGTTTGAAGCCCTCCATTGAAAATGCAACTAATTTAAATTGCGAGTCTATATGTACGAAGATATGCATTGGAATATGCCTTTCTCGAGGATATACTTTAAAATACAAGTACATGTATATTTTGGAAACATGAGAAAGTGTTTTTTCCACCTATAGAGCTGGAGCAGAAATTAAGATGTATTTTTTTCTGCATGCAAAAAATGCTGCATAAAAATGGTCAACGACAGCACAGTGCCATCTATGGAGGACGATAGAAATAAAAAAGTAACGTTGTCAAAACCAAGGAAAACTTACATTTTGGGTATCTGGATCTTCTCCGCTTCAGAGCTACGGCTGAAGTCATGCCAAGGTCTCCTCGTGGAGGCGGTGCTGTTGGGCGTGCCCCCCCTGGAGACCACTGTGTTGGGGTCGGCGCTGACCAGTTGGTTTTGGGACAGTTCAGAGTAGTCGAACATCTACGGAAACGCAAATTAGTGGTGGAAGGAAAACATCGGAATGATAAAGGACCCAAATTGCAAAAACAGCAAACATAATCAACACCAAAATATGTTAGGGCGTGTTTGGAATACAAGAATCACACCTAGATGTACAACTATTATACAATTAACACATGATGGGTAATAACAAATTATTTCATATTGGCTACAGGGGATTCTCGCATGCTGTATCCAAAATGGGGGCTAAGGTGACCTCATCAGCTATGTGGTTCAGATCACGGCAGAGAACGGATCTAGTTTCGTCTCTCCTTGATCTTGGCCACATGACTTAGATCGCGTCCTAGATCGAGACGACTAATTCGGGGGTTGGTTTTTGCGTGAACTTGAAATTTCATGATTTTGCGATTTTCTCGTTCGTTTCCTACCGCTTTTGAATGCAGTGCCAGCAAGTGGCACTGCATTGTTGCATTCGTTTCTAAGTTATTCCAAGACAGCCCTGACTAATTCTCCTGTTATAATTGTATGGTAAACCATGAACAAGAAAAAAAATCAGATCCGAACATGAAAACCCAACACGAAATTGGGCGCTTTGATAGAATGTTTAAACAGAAACTTTAAAACAAGCGGGGTGAAAACAGGTGAACTGCTCACATGTACGTTACTTTTGACACCAACATTTTCAAAGTTTCAACATTGATTGAAGGTGCAGAATAGGACTTCCTGAACAGTAAAACGTGGACAAACTGAAACATTTTGGAAGATTGGCGTGAATCTAATGACTTATGAATCGAATCACTTGGCTGCAAAGTTAGGGCATCGTTAGAATTTATTTCCAACTGTTTGGATAGTATCCACTCAAATGCGACGACAGACAACCTCAGAAATTCTTCCAAAAGATGCATATAGCAAAAGAAGTTCAGGCCTCAGGGTGGTTGAAGTCAGCAACAGGTTGGTTGAAGCTTATTTAGAAGGGCGCCTCGTTTGTCTAAAGTATGATATGAGCGCAGCAGCTCGGTAAAACAAGAATTAGGGCCAAACATGTGCTACAGACTCCGCTCTAAATGTACACAGAACATTTATACGTTTGTTATCGAAAGATAATGGTGGGGCTCTGATCGTTAATGACAAAAACTTTTAATTATAGATTTCCTTACGGTTTAATTCTTTTTGCATTTATGTCACCAGTTTAACTGCAACTATACTTGTCCAGCTGTGGCAATTCGCCCCTTTTTTTTCGTGGGGCAACTGAATCAGCGCCCCATACGGCAGGCAATCACTGCCAGCCTACAAGCGTAAAGAGGAGCCCACCGTCTTGCGAAAGTGGGGCTAAGGTCTCATCTGCAGTGCTGTCAGGAATAGGTCCATGGAAGGAAGGAAGGAGGGAGGGCTTAACTCGAATTTATTGACCTCAACCAAATTATACAATTGGTGCACGGCGTTCTGAAGAACTAACTTCGATTCAAGTGCGTTTACTCGAACATTAATAAAACATGGGAAGACGAAGTGTCGAAACGTCGTGCACCACAAGTATATAATTTTGCTGAGGCAATAAGTTCGAGTTGAACATACAGCCAGTCACCAAATCGATGTCCAGTTTGTCTTAGTATGGGGGATTGAAGGCTACATCAAATTTTTGGATTCTTAAGCTGTAGCATGTAATCATGCGTTAACCCAAAGGAGATCATGCATATTTTGACATTTTTGGAAACACTGAACTGCCAGCCTAGAAGCGTGAAATTGGACTATGGTCTAATCCGCAGTGCAATCAGAAATAGGTCCATGGAAGGCTACATCAAAGTTTTTCAAATAGTCTTTTTGAATTCGTATGCCGTGGAATGTAATCATGCGTTAATCCAAGAGAGTTCCTACAAATTTTGATATGTCTGGAAACACTAGACTGCCAGCTACATGTAGCCTACAAGCGTCAAGTGGGCTATGGTGCAATCTGCAGTGCAGTCAGGAATAGGTCCATGGAAGGCTACATCAACGTTTTGCAAATAGTCTTTTTGAATTCTTACGCCGTGGAATGTAATCATGCGTTAATCCAAGAGCGATCCTGCGAATTTTGATATGTTTGGAAACACTGAACTGCCAGCTACATGTAGCCTACAAGCGTAAAGTGGGCTAAGGTCCAATCTGCAGTGCAGTCAGGAATAGGTCCGTGGACGGCTACATCAAAGTTTTGAGCATAGTCTGTTTTGGATTCTTACGCTGATGACTGCAACCACAGTGTGCAATCCACATTAGAGGAGCTATTTAAACGACGGGACAACTATAAAACTATAAGTCTCACCCCTACCCCGCGACAGTAACGTAATCGAAACGTGTCCTTACCTGCGGCAGTCCGGCGCTGTCCCTGGGGGTGATGGCGGCCTCGCCGATGCCGCTGTCGGGCGACGGCAGGTCGACGGTGAGGCCGGCGCCGCCCTTGTAGCCGCCGTTGGCGGCGCCCGCCCCCTGGCGCATGTAGCGCTCCACGAAGGCGGCGTCCTGGCCGTCGCCGTAGGTCAGCTGCTGCCGCACGGCGGCGTAGTAGTCGGCGCCGTTGGCGGCGGCCGTGGCGCCGCCGCCGCCCACGTAGTCGCGGTAGTAGTCCGTGGCTACGGCGTACGAGGGCGCCGCCTGTCGGCCGGCGGAGGTGGCGGCGGCGAACTGCGGCGGCTGCGCGCTGTACTGCGGCGCGGCGCCGCCGGCGTCGTAGGCCACGGCGGCCATGGTGAAGGCCTGCACGGGGAAGGCCATCTTGGCGTCGTGCTCGGGCGGCGAGCGTGGGGTGGGCGGCGAGCGCAGCGCCGCCTGCGCCTCGGGGCTGTCGTCCGGCTCCTGCTTCACGATGACCACGCAGCAGGCGGCGCCATCGTCGCCGGCCTCGGCCTCGTCCTCGCTGAGCTCGGGGCGCCGGCCGCTGGTCAGGTCCTCGGGCTCGCGCTTCACGCCACTTCCGGCTTCCGGCGACGCGCTCTGGTTCAGGTAGATGACCACGTCCTGGGCCGCCGTCTCATGCTGGCCCCGCTCGTCGTCGTGCCCGTTCAGCTCCTCGGCGCGGCCGGGGCTGCCGCCGGGGGGCGCTGCGGAGGGGGTGACGCCGTCGACGCCGGTGGGGCCGGGGGCCGGGGCGGCCTGGGCGCTGCAACGGAAAAACGTCGAAAATTCACCGAACTGGTCAGGGACTGCCGAGGGTCGAAACTTCGGCAGTTTATAATCCGAGCACGGAGGGGGCGCCGGCGTAAAATCCACAGGTGCGCGTGGAGCGCCGTAGCCGAGCGGACTGAGAAGGTGCGCGGAGGAGGCGCCGCGCGGCGCGGTGAAGGGGGTCAGGGGGCGGGGGGTCGAGGGGGAGGGGGAAGCGCCGCCATTGGGCGCGCGGGGTGGGGGGTGGCGCGGACCGCCCCCTGTCGCGAGGGCCCCGAAACGTTGCCAATGACACGGGCGCGGCCACACCCGTGTTTGTCGCCCGGCCGAAAATAGCTGCTCGGCCAGCGGTCCCCCCCATGGGTGTCGAAGACACTTTTGCGGAGAGCGTGGACCCCTCGCCCCACCGCAACAGCCCGCGTACAGGGTGTTCGGGGCGCAATTTCGGTTTTGGGTCAATGATTGATAGGTTTTGCATCGACGTTGTTGGGCTATACTTTTCGCGCATGATCTCGATGTGAAATTACTTTATGTCTTGAGAATTTGGCTGGGGCGTCTATGAAGTCTGAAGCAATCTGCTGTTCCCCAGACCACCTTTCAGTAATTTCGCTGACATTTTACGTGTAATTAACACGAATTGGACATGGTAATCTTTTCAAAGCCCTAAATCGAACGCATAGGCGACATGTTTAACATTTCATTTCAATTCAATTCAATTCAACTCAGTACCCTACTGTCACTATTTTTGTACCATGTGGTAGGGGGGTCTAGTCCATTAACCCAAGTTAAGTTCAAAGGGTACCACCGTGTTGTGGCGGACACCAATTCCTTCATTGTCGAAATGAATTTCTCGTAGCTTAAGGCTATCCTTTGGAAAAGAGTTCCAACGTCTGATGGCATGCAAGAAATAGGACCAGTAATATTGTAATTGTAATTGTTTTACCCTTCAACCGGTACTACTGCTCTGTAGTACAGTTATACCGGTTGATGGTTAAAAAGCAATTGAAAAGCCATGTGTTCGAATTGGGGTGAAATATTACCATGCCCATGCAAATTGATGCAATTATGTCAATTTCCCTCAATGTCCCTACTAGCAAAAGTGGGAACCCTGGAATTGCCCTAACCATAGTGCCCTGTTTTTTAGAGCGCGAGCGGGCTCATTGGAAACTAATAAGAGATTAGCGAAGTTTCGAGAGTGTGAACAACTGTGTGATTTATGTGGGGATGGTACGGAGGATGTTTCACACATACTATGTAAATGTCCCGCTCTGGATGACTATCGCAGAGGCAAGGAGGACTTAAAAGTCGAGGAATGGTTGGGCTTCATTGGAGATGATGCTCAAAAGATGCAAAGGGCAACTCAAGCAGCCAAGTGCCTGTTGGGGCAATGGCATAGGCTCAAAAGTAAAAGGCGATGAACAGCATTGTATGTCTTCACTTCAAACCAGTAGCGACTCCTAGTGAGTACCCGTAACAAAGGGGAATGCTACACCTCATAGTCATAGTCATAGTCATAGTCATAGTCATTGGTCACCACGAATTTCAGGAACATTCGTGTCCCGTGACGTCACGAGGCCATCGGTGTCGAGTTGCCGACCCCGCCCACCTTGACCCTTCGGACATTGCCTGGCACGCAAACAGATGGCGCTCCGCACGCTACGGCGCTCTGCGCGTGCCATTGGACGGTACGGCTGGTGTCACGCAGCTTTTGCCTCGGGTGCATCGATATCATTGACAGGTGGTAATGATTTAGTCAAGTCTTGCATGTTTCAGTCATCTTTGCGCGCATTATTGAAACGGCAAACAATAAATGCGTCCGCGTGAAGAAAAAAAATATCTGGGGACGAAACAGCCGTGTCAAGCTGTCAGTGAAGCGTCAAAAACCAGTTGAGACGCATTTGAAAAGCGTGTGAATTTCTCGCGCATCCCACTAATTCGCTTCGTCGCGTGGCCGCTAGATGGCGTGCAGCGCCACCTAGCGTGCGTTGACGAGCTGGTAATCTGCAAATTCTGACAGCGTCCGCCATTCATTGTGCCCAGCTCGTTGGCTGTCAGATTTCTTGCTCATCACCCCTCCCACAGAAAATAATAAACAAGTGTCCGGCCCGGGGGCGCGAAGGCAGAAAAACTCCCAAATTTATTTATTTCGGCCTCGTTCAAAACATCTTATAAAAAGCGCGTCCGACGCCGTTATCGCGAATGGTAAGCCATTAAAGGCGCATTGACCGCCAAACAGAGGTTACTGTTGCTTGCACCACTCTTCGTTAAAGTTAATCGGAGAATTTAACTACTGAAATTTGGCTTTCGGGTCTACGGCATGACAACGCTTTGCATTTGACACGGGACGTATTTTACGCTTTAAACATCAAGGGGCCGTGCATAAACGACTGGACAAGGTCGGAGGGAGGGTCCAATTTTTATTTGTATCACTTTGTATGCCACCAAACGTTAACAGGACCCGAACACTGTGAAACCTTTCTCTAACGGCCCCTACAAAGAGTTGTTGTCAGTCATAATTCTAGAAATGAGGACCATAATTCAAAGAGGCTTTCAGTATACAATAACTAGACACATTAAAATACTTTACAATAGGTCCAACAGCATTTGTTGTTATTGACTACATGGTGCGAGGGGTAGTAGACCCATGTACCATGTACATGTAGACAGGGCCGGATCAAGACCAAATTGGGCCTGATGCTGCAGCACAAATAGGGCCTATATTTTTGAGGCATTGATGGTGGCCACCGGGGGGGGGGTTTGAGGGGTGTAGAATACCCCCCCCAAGGGAGAGGGGGGTACAGGGGTCCTCCCCCGGAAAAAATTCAAAAATGAGAAGCAAGATTATGAGTTTTGAGGCACTTTAAATTCGACTTTTCTAGTAAAATTTTAAATTGTTTTATTAGGTTTTTAAAATTTTTTCAATTCGATGGATGGGAGGGGGGTCAAAACAGTAACATTTTGGTGCCTAAAAATACCAGAGTGAACCAGTCACAGGTAATCCTCAGGTTTGGGTGGGTCGCGTTGGTGCACTTTCCCTTTGATTCTCGTCCTTCCAAATAAAATCTTGACATTTACATGTAAACTTTCAAGTTTGAACCCCTCCAAACTTTGACCTTTCGAGCCCTGTTGGCCATTTGGGGTTGACCTTTGACCATTTCTTATGTGTGGAAATGATCTTCATGTCCCCATGTTAAATCGTTAATGTCGGCCCCTTATTGATGTCTGGGCCGACCGTCGGCCTCTAATTGATGTCTGGGCCTATTTTAGGTATGGGCCTAATGCTGCAGCACCAATAGCACCCACCTTAATCCGGCCCTGCATGTAGATTCAAAAGCTGGTAGATCTGCAGATCTGGTGTTATCGTTATTGATTTATATTACCCTGACTAACTATAGCAATGTCTTCATATACCACATTGCACCCTTAAACGTTGATTACTAACGCTTTTTACAGTTAATTTGGAAAATATATACTTTACAAAAAAAGTGTGTTTTTCTGAAGACAAAATTAATTTTCTTCTCATATGGGAGTCATGTGCTTTTGTTTCCCAGATACCAAAGCACTTTTATCCCCACTTTACTTTAGGCCCCAATTTCCTCTACAGGTTTCTTACTCTCTAAAGCAACTCGAAGATGTCCTATCAATTAATGGAATTAAAGTCCATTTGAGACGAGAACGTTCAAAACATCTAAAAGTCAATTTCAAGAAGGACTGATGGCCAAAACACCAAATTAATAAAAGAAACGATTTTGTAGCGAGTGTTGTTGTCCTACTCACATTTAACAAGAGGGGGTGAGCGGAGTCAAAAAGTCCACTTTATGATGAACGTCGTGCACGTACAGCCTTAAGCTACGGTTATTAGAAGTCACGCTGGTGATACTGACATTTAAAAAGATTCTTTCCAAAAGTGGTGAAAAATAAAAGCTCCCCAACAAGTCCTAGCTCGCCATCCCACCACCAGAGGTCGCCATTCGAGCGCGACGGAACAGTCGCAGCTGAGCAAAAAACGTCAAAGGATGCAAAATGGCCGTCAGAAAATCGCTCGCAAAGCATGAGCAACTCCATTATTGCTCAAATCGGGCGATAATTAATCCAAACACTGTTTCAGAGCGAAACGCATTGACGATAAGCCTAGAAAGTAAAAAAAATGTCCCAAGGGCGTCGCAGACAATGCGCATTATCGGGGCTACGAGGCTACCCAAATCCAAGGTTTTTCTGACTGATATCCGGGAACAGATCTAACATAATAGCGACGATCGAGGGTGCGTGGAATTAATTGCTCCGCCATTCGGAAAAATACTCGAGCATTTCGACTGTTCTGAGAACTTGGTCTGACCAGGAATTCAACTTCCTGATCACACTGTTGTTGACCATATTCCTAAAGCTATCTTCTGATGGTAGATTGAGCTTGCATTGCTCATGCTTTATCATTGCAGTTGCGCAAAACCCCAGCGCCATCTATGGTGCATTCAACGCAACCGGCAGAGCTTAATTTCAAGTAGGTCGCGAAGTTGCGTGCGCCCAACTTACCTCCAGATGTCGGTGAGGTTGCCGTACTTGATGGGGGGCAGCTTGTCCCCCTTGCCTAAGGGGGGCAGCTTGTAGTACTCGTAGAGGAGGCCCATGCTCGAGTTCTGCTCCTCTGGAGCGCCGTTGATGTTGAGCATGGCTGTGGTGGCCGCCGTCAGAGGGTGCTGGTGCTCGTAGTACGATCGCCACGAATCGTCGCCCTGGCCCTCGGACACGGCGATTTCAGGCATGCGGCCTTCGGACACGGTCGCCGCCGCCTGGGTCACTTGGACGAAATCCTCCTCGGTCAACGGCTTGTTGTTGCTGAAAAAGAAAGATCAACATCAGGAAAAACGTTGTGGTTGCAGAAATCACGAACAGATATCAGGCATGTGGCCAGCTATGTCATAACTTGTCACATTTTGTCACATGCAAATGTTATGCAATTGATTCTTAGTTCATCAAAATTCTCACAAAAGATACTGTATCGTTTGGATAACTTTTGGATAACTGTTTGGATAACACGTTGTGGATAACTGATTCAAGTTTTCATCAGCAAGCTCTATTGCCACCTAGCCGCTTTGAATGATGGCATTTGCAGCTTCTACTTTTACAATATCTGTGCGGCTAGTACTGCAGGCCTCATGTAACA
>JAQFYZ010003574.1:0-13067 GCA_034695085.1 Cylindroiulus punctatus | reverse complement strand
GTGATCGAATTGATCATCTCAAAAAAAGTTATCTCTAAACCAAAAGTGATCCAGAGATGACTTTTCCTATACTACTCGGGGGTCCTCCCCCAGAAAATTTTCAAAAATGAGAAGCAAGATAATGAGTTTTGAGGCGCTCTGTATGTGATTTTTCAAGTGATTTAAATGTTTGTTAAATGTGTTGCAGACTCACCCATGTGCTGTTTGTAACCTTGTCACCTTAATTTGCTACGGCTTTTTACAATTCATTGCACGAAAACGAGCTTGAATTGAACATTATCTTCCTTCCTAGCATATTGTGAGTTGGTGAAACTTCATCACCACTCCTAAATCCAATGGACTCAGGAAAGAGAATCCTGTCCGCGGAAGAGATACTTCCGCAGGTGCCAAGAGAGAATTACTTATATCCTAAACGAGAGGATGGCAATCAAGGATCATCCATAAGACCGTGGTGAAGTTTGTAAACAGGTTTTAATGAGAGCATTTACGATAAGAGGTACAGAGCAATCTGTTGAAAGTACACTTCGCCCCTGTTTATATAATGCCCGAGAAAGGGCGGAGTTATGCCACAACAGGTGGTTGGCTACTTCACTCCACCGATCAAAAAGGGTCGATGACGTTGTAATCCCCCCAAACGTAAGGCGGAAGTTGAAAACGTAGATGCCATAAGCCCACATGCGGAAGATGAAACAATATGCAAACTGCATGAAAGATACATACAGAGTAAAAGCATAATAGGTGAACCCACAAGTAAAACATGAAACGCAATTGAAAAAGGTAAAACACAAGAAATGACAACTCAAACACAACATTCATTGAGCAGACTCCACTTTTGAGCGTAAAAGACACATGTTAACTAACTCTACCTCGACTTCAGTAATGTCACCCGAAGCTGGTGGTCCATCTTTGGTGATACGTCTAGTTTTCGGTATCATATAAGCTCCATGCCAGTGATTGATATGCGATTCGTATCTATGGCTATGTTCCACATAAGAAAAACAGCACTCAAGACCATTAAGTGGTAGAATAGAAGAATTAATTGCGCCCACGCAGAGAATTCTTTATCTCCCTGCGCGGGAAATAAATAGGTATCTTTAACGTCCACTAATCTTAGGATCCTGTTTTTTTCTTGAAGCTTACGCAAAAGTTCTGGATTTGTTAAAGTAGTGGCGGAAGGACCTGTGGCGACTTGTTTGTGCGTAACGTGAGAGCCATTGGGAAGAGTGAGCTTCCATTTGGTACCTGCACCAGTAAGTGGTTTCCTACGCGGCTTTCTGGAAGACTTAGTCGAGGCTGTAGAAGCTGATGAAGTCTTTACTTTCTTACGGGTGTTCGCGGAAGAAACAGGCATTTTTTCCGCGGATGCGGGTGGTTGTGATGTGGAAGCCAAAGAGGAGACAAGAACATTAGGATGTTTTTGATAAAATTCCTGACGCATTAGTCTCTTTTTTCTTTTCTTGTCTCTACTTTTGATAAGCGTTTAACGCGTACTCTGGGCGAAACTGAGACCATCGGAGATCCCGGTGGGGTACGTGGAGAAGATCTCAGAGAACTGGGAAGTTCCACTGGATCCGGAACAACAATTTCTAGTCTAGGCAAAGAATCAGCCCTGCTAATATCCTGAATCCCTGCGGAAGGTGCGGAAAGAACGGTTTGCGGAGAAGCTTGCGGAGAAGCTTGTGGTGCAGAGACTGCCCATGGAAGTGAGGATAGCTGGGTGATAATTGTTCCGCGTTGGTCAAACGCTCGAAGGATAGCTTTATAATGTTGAAGGCACAAATTTAATTGGGTCTGAAGCAATTGATTGTGATTCACTTGCCTTTCCAGTTGCCTTGCTAATTCATCGCGTTCTGCTAGCACCGTTGTCGCTACCACCGACTCGTTGTCAAATGAGATAGACGAGGTAATATGAGGAATCGTCGATATTAATGTGTAGACCACATTATCCAAGGATGCCAAAGACCTGTGGATAGTAGACGTTGCGTAATTAACAGCATCCGAAGAGACTGGAAAGACAACATGAGGTCCCATTTCTTTAAGAACGATGACCTTCAGTATATGAATCGTGAGCCGAGTAAATACTCTGTATCATTGGACACAAAGATATCTCAGGACCCCAACCTGGAGTAGAACCAGCATCAAGAGCCTCCGTAGCCCTATCGAGAAGTTCTGCAGGAAAAACATGAAATTCTCAAACCACTTCCGCGGACGTATTATCGGTTAAAATCCGACTGATCTCAGGGCGGAGATGCGGATCAGTTTGGACATATGCCGGGATTGCCATTGCGTTTGTAAAGGTGAGGCAGTGAGGTCGAGGCGTAGTACAGCAAAAACAGTACTTTATTTATAGGCAAAGGCCAACTCGGCAATATCACAATGTTTCACTTTAAATGCCAGCTTTGCCGAATATCACAATATACCAACTTAAAGGCCAGCTTGGCCAGATATCACAATGTTCCACTTGAAGGCCGGCTTGGCCAAATATCACAGTGTTCCAACTCAAAGGCCAGCTTGGCCAAATATCACAATAGGCCGACCCGGCCACAAGTACACAAATAACAAGAGAGCCAAAGCAGGCGATCACAGTTCCAAAGTAAAGGCCAACTAGGCCATGCTAATGTTCTCCTCTAGGAGATCAACTAAAAACGACACGTTGACTTGGGGTCAAACCCCCGTGTCGGAATCAGGGCTTAGGCCTGAAGTAACAAAAAAAAGCGACTTGTTCGTCTGAGCTCCCAGACCTGACTGCTGGGTCAAGCGCACCCAGCCTCCCACATAACCTTGCAACCCACCAGGTGGCGTCTACCCCCAGTGTCAGGGGTGCCAGGGTCGACCCAACGGCACAGCTATTTGGGTCACAACATTGCCCACGCTGTGGTATTGCCACTTTGCTTGACAGAAGACACTATTAAGGCACTGTGACCTATCAACAAAGTTAACAGTAAACTTATGTTTTGACAGTCACGTGAGGGCCATAAAAGGAAGGTCCACGGAAACCAGAGGAGTAATTGATGCCATGACACTAGGAAGGGTGTCATGTTACCCCTTGTGGGTAAATCCAAGACTGAAGGGTGGGGGATAACGATACTGACTTGACGAAATGGGCATGAATCATCGGTATTTTGTGAAACTCAATATATTCAATCATTAGATCATCATCAGTTTGAATTTCTTCATTATTGTAAAATGAAGGGGAAAATATGTCCGGGTAAATTTAAAGATATAAAGGCGGAAGATTGAGTTCCTCATAAATAAACAGCTGCCCTTTCAAGTTTGAGGAATGAAGTAATAGGAAAGTTATTTCGTCCTGGAAATCTCTTATTCAATTCCTGAAGTTCACCGAAATGAGAAATGGCAAGGATGCGACACACGAAGTTGCGTTCATGAATGTCCATGTACCCTTGTTGATTAACAAATGTGCGGATGAACTGCCAGAAACCTCGTAGGCCTACTGCGGAAGCCTTAAATTCTTTGATTAAGCTGGTCATGCTAGCCGTGACATACATAACCATGGCCTGAAATTTCGAAGGTAAATAGGAATGTCTCCCACAACGAGTAGTGTACTTCGACACACGGGTAAAAGGTTTGTCAGGAAGAGTGTTTACGACCCTGGGTAATGCAGTCGATCTTTCCGCAATGGTTTGTAGTGGTTGCGGAGGATCAACAGAATGTGACGTATTAAGATCTTTAGCCATTACTAGACCTTTGGTGTTGTGGACACCTAAAGAAACATTTCTGTTTGCATCCCATATCTCAAATGAAGTGGTTCCCAGGACACTTCTGATCACAAGTACCCCCTCCCTTTTTTGCGAAAGTTTAGAGGAGATTCCTTAAGAGGCATTGCTCAGTATGCGGGTAGTAACATACACTCGGTCCCAAACATGAAACGGTAAAATAGGGGCCTTAGTGTTGTTTTATTCTTTGTTTATCTGGTGATAATTCAAAATTATCTTTAGCTTCCAAAAGAGACAAAGAAAGATCTCTAAGAAAGCCCAAGAAAGAGTTTTTTTTAAAAAGGATTCATCAGTAAAATTTTGATCAAACTGAAACAAGTTGTCCTGCGGATCTCTGTGAGGTCTACCAAATGTCAAATAGAATGGGGAATATTCCATAGACGAATTGACATTAGTATTAAGGGACCACCTTATAGCCGGAATTTTCTCAGACCAGGAATTATGGGATCCTACTACCGCAATAGCTAACCGAGTTTTTAATTCCCTATGATGTCGATCTACCGGATTTGCTTGCGGATGGTAGGAAGCAACCCTATGAATCTGAACTCCAAGACAGTGTGCAGCGTGTTCCAAAATAGCTGAGATGAACTGCAGGTCATTATCACAACGAATAGAGATAGGGGTACTGAAACGCAGACAAATTTTAGACAAGAATTTTGACAATTGTCTCAGCCTTAGCGTTTTCAATTGGGAAAAGTTTCACCCACCCTGTAAAATGTCACACACTGTGAAAATATATTCCAAATTGGACGAAGTGCTAGGAAGGGGGCCAACAATATCTATTGAGATATTATGGAACCTAGCCGGTAATGCTGGAGATGACACGGGTACTTTCTGCGCCTGGGTATTCGGTTTATAACGTAAGCATATGGAACAGCCTGCGATATATTTACGGACATCCTGACGAAGACCTGGCCAGTAAAACTTGGTGAGAATATGATATGTTGTGGCAGCCACTCCTGGAGCAACATCCGCATGTTGTGGCAGCAAATCCCTTGTCGCAACATCCGCATCATGGTTCCACTGAATAATTCTGACTCGCAAAGATTCCGGGATAAACAGTCGAGGTTCTTCGGAGTCCAGCATGTCCATAAGACGATACAAAGCTCCCTCACGAAAAACATGTCCCCTATGTTGAAAGGTTTTACCTTTAACGTGTTGATCTGCCTTATCAGATAAAAGGATGGATGATCCTGGCACAATCAGGATCTTCCAATTGAACAGTACAAAGCTGTTCAGAAGTAAATGGTTGACCGTCAATGTGCGCAACCTGAATCAGAACTATCGGTTCCAATTTCACCCCAGGACGAGATAACATGTCTGCCAAATGGTTCAAGGAACCAGGAATATACTGAACATCAAAAATGAATCCATAGTGCAGATTCTACCAACCGGCTTTCCACTTGAAGTGCCATGTCCCACACATTATAGGGTATAAACATTAACTGTCTAATTGAAGACGAATAAGAGGGTGTAAGGCATTAAACATGAGGTTAACCTGCAAGAGGGGATCTACTTGAGATTTCATGTTGCGGAACTTGTCCGACATTTCGCCCAAAAATTCTCTAGTTTGAGGTGTTCTCAACAAATCGTTTAATATTACAGAATCAATTTCCCGTTTGTTATACCTACGCTTTAATATACGGATGGCCTGATCTACTGAAGAAACCTGTGGTCGAACTGAAGCCCACCAAGATTTTACTTCCCCTTTTAGGAGCTAATACATCCGCATCGCTGATACACTTTCGTGGTGGCTACTTCAAACATCGCCATCCACCCGCTAAAATCATCCTTATTGCCTGCAAATGTGTCGACGTTACATAATAGTCACGACTGAATAGGAGGGCAAGAGGACAATTGCGGAAATGACTGTGTGAGTAGACATGGGGATGTCTGCGGAAGAGCAGATTGAATAAGGCCTAGAACCCCCCAAATGGGATTGAGGTACAATAGGGAAACATGGTGCGGAAGGTGCAACAGTTTATTTCTGAGTTAATGCACTAAGAAGAGCATGCAAAGAAGGTACACATACCAATCCGGATGACACAGGTAATACTTGTGGAAATGCGACATGACTCTGAGTATAAGTTGATGTTGCAGGAACATACATTGTCGTAGAGAAAAAAGTAAACTATCCGCGGATGTGACTACAACCTTAGAAACGTCCGGTAGAATTAACAACGGCTTGTTCAGGGTGGTCGCCGAACCTCTTGCGGAAGTCTGTTGTTTATTCTCCACTGGACAACTACACGCGGCAATTGCAACGTCCTTGGAAAGCACACCAGGTTGGGGAATGCCATACAGTATATTTTCCGAAGACTGCAAAAGTCTGTGTAACCGCAGTGAGAGCAGCAGCAACCAAAAAGGTAAACAGCAACTTACTTGCGGAAGAGCAACGTCCCATCGCGGAAGAAGCTGATGAGACTGGTATTTGATAAAGATGATCTGTCATTGCTCATGAAACTGGTGTCTGCTGAAGGTGATCCGTCAGCGTCGACGAGGTCGGTATCTCATGAAAATGATCCTCCAGAGCCGATGAGACCGGTATCTGATGACAGTGATTCGTCAAAGTCGACAAGGTCGGTATCTGATTAAAATGATCCTCCAGAACTGATGAGACCGGTATCTGATGAAGGTGATCCATCAGTCGTGTCGCTCCCTTGGATAAAAGAAGAAGAATGGAAAGCTCTTGTAGACATCAGTTGTCAGAAAATCGAAGAGATAATGTTGTTGGCCTCGGCCAATTGTTTCTCCTTGACTTGAAGACTTGATAAAATGGCACTCATTGAAGAGGCCAAAGTGTCAATGATCCTGTCCTAAGAAGACTCGTGAGGAGAATGAATATCCCATTCTTGGTAATTTCCAAACGAGACGAACTACCCGCGATCATCTGGGACCGGGCACTTGTCTTGCCAGTGGTGGTTGCCATGTTAACTGCGGAAGTCTGGTCAAGAACACACTCCAGCTCTGACATCTGAGGATTGTCCAATGGCTTCCAAACTTTCCAAAGAGAATGACCAAGGTTCTGTCAAAGTTGGGTAATCCATTTGTGGAAATCCACAAGAGCAAAAGAAAAACTAAAGATTGTTGCACCATCTTGTTCAATCATTGCTCAAGAACTATAGGATCCTTACCTGGTATCGAGCCTTGACTTAGATCTTCTGCTGTAGTTTCCTCATGATCCTCCTCACCCCTGGATTCATCCAGGATGGGAATGAGTTTTTGAAGTCTACTCTTTCTCTTCCGTTGTAGGTCGACACCCTCTGAGTTGGCCATCTTCGCAGTCAATGGAATGTATATTGAGGATGCCAAGGAAGGAGATGATGACAGTGGATGTAAAGGCAAATCTCCAGAGTTTTATTTATGCAGGTTTAAACATGTAAGCGGGTAAAATACAATCTTTGGTAACTCACGAATAAACAGTTTTGAACAGTAGTACAAATCTCTCCTCGAGACTCATTTGGATATTCCTACTGACATCAAGGTGAGGTTCTTCCTTGAGCAGGATAATTCAACTGGACATACTGCATTGGTAACTTCCCAAGTTTGGAATAAGCAGTACAATATGAATAGTAAATAAGTAATCACTTCATTTCCCAACACTGACTGCACTAGAGCTCACAAGGCTGCTGGTGAAGTTGGTGGTTGGAATCTATCTGATCTGTTTTTCTCCTTCCCTGTGTTTATGTCCCTCTCTCATTGCTCTTGTTTATAGAATCATAAACAAGAGGGGTTTCTAACTACTTGTGCTTCCAACCCCATGGAATGTGTGTTCAATAGGACATTGTTATGATCGACTCCTATATCCCCCCAAATTTGAGCCGCCACTGGTGGCGGGAAGATTTCCAAGAGAGATCCTAACTTAGATAAAGAGACACAACATGACAAATGAACAATCGCGACAAAAACAAAAAAACATAATACCAAGGTAAAGACGTGAAACGCTAAAAGGCAATCCTTAAGGGTTCACTCGAGTGGGATCTCGATGTGTAAGATGTACACCTCAGGAGGTCATAACACTTGAAATAAAAATGAGATCCCACTGCTACTACCATGAAAATAAAATGACCATTAAGGATGGTAAAATGAAATCGCTAGAAAGAAGGGAAACATGAGTAAAAGGTAAAAGTAAAATGGGTAACAAAATGTCAATGGAATCGAAAAGCATTAGCCATGTCTAAGGAATGGAAACATACAAGAAACTTCCCAAATCCCCAGCAGAAAGCTCATCCAAGTGGCGCAATCAACTCCAACACGCCGATGTCGGAGGAATCCATCAAGGGTGTACATTTATCTAGGCTTGAGCCCTGTTCCGCACCCGTATTAGCAGCATCAGGAGAACAGCGACTTCAAACACGGTGACTTCCCCCGTGGGGTGGGGTTGCCCCCTGTAAATACGACGGGATGGTGGTATAGCATACCCCCTGTGCCAATGGTAAAGGCAGACATGGCATTTGGATACGTCATTGACGCACCTGAATCAGACTTCCCGTCCCCCAGAAGGTCTTGTGATGATGGAGAGCTCCTTCCAAATTTCGAAGTCGGCATCCCCTTCTACTGGACGACGGTAGTGAAGAGTGATGTCCTCCCAGTTCGCCCTCACAATGTTATCCTCAAACCGGCAACTCTTCCCCAGGTGACACTGATCTTCCTCTGGCAGCGTAAGGACGTGCTGGTAGTAGTATAAAGGAAGGCCTTCAGGTAAGGGGATGCGCCACCTCCGGCGCGTATTAAAACCAGCATTGGAGAGAACCTGTGGATGAAAAAATGCGAGTGCCTCGCAGCAAGGATTAGACAGGATCTGCTTATCTGGCGGGCCAGAGCCACCTTGCTCAACGCCTGCCGGTTCAATTGAAGTGGCACGATGAGGTCGGGTAGTAGAGCCGGCAGTACTGTCCCCCGAATAAGCCTTGCGAATCTGGTTGGAACATGACCTATCAAAGGCCGCTGATGAAGAGGCCATCACACACGAAGGAGTATGACTTCTTAGCCTGTTCATACGCGATTCGTTGCTCTGCCATTGGGTCCGGTAATGTCCAAACAGTCAACGTAGTGGATGCGGTCGTAACTGAAACAATGTCGTATTTCCCCTCCAGGTGTACGATGGGGGAATCTGGCATGGGTGATGGTGGAGGATCATCGGGGATGTCTGAGAGACGATCCCCGCGCAACTGGATTTTTAGCTAGAAGTTGAATCTGGTCAACCTGAGCCCGATGTTCGGCCGGTGAAATGATGAGTTCGGGAAATGGGCCTGTTGGCAGATTCTCCATGACCCCTTGGCGTTGTAGCATCATCTTGGCATGGTTGTCCAGCTGGGTGATCAAGGTACTGCCCTGGACGAGTGTCGACTGCAAGGCGCAATAAGTCAGTGATAGAGATCGTTAAACGATGGGACTCACGGTTTATCGAAATCTGCCGATTTAGCTGCGTGGCGTAAAAATGTCTGTCGACATTGCATTCAGCGAATGTCTGCAACATAGTGCGTTTGGCGCATCATAATGTTAACGTCGTAGGCAGGTACCACGGCCATTGAGTAATAAGCTGTGCCTGCGAACGGATGAGATGTCCTCTCCGAAATGGCGACTGCCTGTAGTTGGGCGGGAGATCCTGGCGAAGCCATGGCGTTGGAAAATACCGCTGCACGGGTGTTGTGGTCCACCGAATCTGTCATCGATGTAGCCCTACTGACTTCTTGTACAGGAGATTCCCCTGATGGGGATGGATTCGGAGCGGTATCTGGGCGAGGAGTTGGAGTGCGAATGCTTCAATTCTTCTCCATTGTCTCAGGTTCTGGGAGCGAAAAAAACGACGTGCGCGCGATACCAGGACGAGAAGACAACTGGGCCAGTACAGCCCTATCAATACCCTCGCTGGGGGAGGGGCAAGGGGAATCGGATAACTCGGACACGTCAGGAAAACACTCCGAGATGTCTGAGAAAACTGACCCTGTCAGGGAACTTGAAATGTCAACATGGCAATGGTGTGGGGCAGGGTAATCAACAGGTGGGCCCGGAAGAATACGCTTTGAAGATGCAGGGTCGGGTATGCGGGCGAGAGCATGATCCCATGGGGAAAAAGGGGGAGAAGCCGGTAATGAGTTGGCCACACTGTCAACCACCCAATCCAAAACGTCGGGCAATTTGTCCCCAGACATAAACTATCGTGGGTAGATGTTCCAAAAAATAAAGTTAATCGTGACGGGGGGGGGGAGGCTGTACGTCGCAAGGGGGTGGAAGATCTAAAACCCCCAAATATTCACAGAGAATTTCCCAGTCAGTTTGGGGATCCATGTTGTTATACACTGGTGGGGCAGTCAAGTCCGGGAATTTGCGCGCCATGAAACGAGGATAGTGTAGGTCTATCAGTACATGCGCTGCGCGGCAAAGTTTGAAGTATAGGGTGCATTCAGCGTTTAGGCGACCTTGGTACACTTAGTCGAGGCGCTGCAGTTCCAGGAAATGGGCCACTACAATATACCGATGCAAATATTGTCTGACCTCGATGGGCTCAAGCTCTTGTTGAGTAACAAACTCCGTGGCCATATCAAATAATGCCCTGACCACCGGAGCGCCGAACATGTTGTTTATGGATCGAAAGGATGGTGAGATATTTACCATTATAATTTGTTGGAATCTCAATGGTTTGACGATCTGGCAGCCGCTCTTGGAAGTAACATGTGAGATGGAACGGTGACGCCCCAGACGACTTGCTAACAGCCGAATTGATGGCCCAACGCACCGCCGCCAGGTGTCAATCCTATTGCTCGTGCAGATGTCCCACTTCGATCGCCAGCTTAGTTCTAAGATCCCGATGCTTGCGTTCAACAGGGTTGGCCTGAGGATGGTACTGGGCAATGTGTTGAAGATGGAAGCCCATCGATGTCGCTGTATGGCGGAGAGCATTAGCCAAAAACTGGGGACCGTTGTCACATTTGATCAGTTTCGGTGTACCATACCTCAAACAGATCTCGTTAACCAAAATAGGGATAATAGTTTCTGCTTTGGCGTCCGGAATGGGAAACAATTCCAGAAATCCAGTGGTGATGTCACAAATGGAGAGGAAGTTATTGTTACCGTGTGGGGTGGTGGGAAGAGGGCCCACCAGATCATTGCTTAAGGCTTCAAAACGCGGTGGTATGGCTGGTGAAGACATGGTGGAGGTCGACCCCTTGTAATCAGGTTTGTACTTACGGCACTGAGGGCAGTCCCTAATGAACAAGGTGACATCCTTCCTCAAACCTTGCGAATAAAAACGTAAAAGGATGGCAGCCATGGTTTGGTTGATGCCTGGATGACCTGCCAGGGAATCAGAGTGATGCCATTGAATGACCGTCACCCGTAAGGACTGGGGGATCAACAGACGTGGTTCCTCACAGTCCAACATGGAAAGGAAGCGATACAGTACTTGCTCCAACAACAGGTAACCACAATTCAAGAATACGTGGTGCTCTGTGGCGCTAGCCGGACTGGTGTTTTCCAGCGAAGAAATAATGTGTCAAGATGGGATCTTTAATCTGAAGAGCCCTAGTCATCTGAAGTGTAGGCCTGTGCGCCTACCTGGAGATGATGTATCAAGACTATGGGGTCAGAGGATTTATTTGGTCTTGACAACAAATCAGCCAATTGGTTAAGTTGACCCGGGATGTATTTGATATCAAAAACAAATTGCTGGATTTCCATGATCCAACGTGCCAATCTGCCATGGGTTTTTTTTTTAGATATAAGCCAACGGAGGGGGTTATAATCAGTATGGACGACAAAGGTGAGACCGTCGAGATAACCACGGAATTCTTGTATAGCCCATATTACCGCGAAAGCTTCCTTTTCCGAGGAACACCTTGATCACTTTTGGAGGGCTCTAGTGGCAAGGTACAATTGTCCAGACATTCTGTGGAGCTTTTTGAAAAATGTTGTAATTTTTAGCTAGGTCAATGTATTTGTTGAGTGGTTTCTCTATCAACAAAGAGACTTGTCGTGGAAAATAAGTTAAGTGAATCCCTTATTGCTCAACGGCAAGCGTATGATGGTATTGAGGCTATGGGTGGAATTTCTAAGGTTCAGGATATTCCAAAATCTATTGGTCTTAGGGTCAGAACCTGGTGCAACCTGCACCAGAATCATTGCAAAAGGAAAAACAAAAAAAAATGCTAAATGATGTGAGGATGTCAGTAAAAGGCATCTTACTGAAGAAGTTTGCAGCTTAAAACACTGAAGGTGTTGGCTGAGAAGCAAAAAGAGCTTGATGATTTTGAATAGCAACTTGCTCTTTTCTCAAAATATGATTTATTTGTTTTTCCTCCATATGTTGTTATTGGACATTTGTTCTAAAGATAGCCAAGTTGCCTGTGTAACATGAAGCAGTTATGTTTAGTTTGATAATGCTGTTTTTCGTATTCTTTGAAAATTGCTTGATACAATTTTAAAACACTAAATAAATAGAACTTTTTACGTTTCATTATGACTAAAAATATATATGCATTATTGCTAAGTTTTCATGGAATTTTTGGATTTAGTCAGGGAAAGTCAGGGAACTTTGAAATGGAACTTTTGTGGCCACCCTGTAGGTGGCCTTACTGACACTTATTAGTGAAACCAATCGGAAGAAGCGCCTAGTTTGCTCTTCAATACAAAGATCAACCATTAGACTTTTGAAAAATTGTGATCGTTACTGATGAAAGCAAGTATGAAATTTTCAAACCTAGGAGTATTCTAACTGTATGGAGACGAAATGGAACAGCATAGGACCCCCAAAATGTACTGAAAACTGTTAAACATGGTGGTGGCAGTGTTATGGTCTGGTGCTGCGTGGCATATTCTGGAGTTGGACTTTATAGATGGTACACTTACTGCTAAAGGTTATGTGAGTGTGTTGCAGCGTAATTTATATCCCAATGTATGTAAATTAGGACTAGAAAACACTTTCATCTTTCAACAGGATAATGATTCGAAACACACTGCTAACATAATGAGAAAGTGGCTTCTGTATAAGGCTCATAGGCAGTTAATAACACCTCCTCAGTCCCCAGATCTTTACCCCAATGAAAATCTGTACCATCTTTTGAATCAAAACGTACGAAAACAATCCATTACTAGCAAAGAACACCTGAAGACTACTACAAGATTAATGGTGTATATTGTCGCAAGAAATAGTACAAAAATTAGTTGAGTCGATGTCCCGGCACTTAGCTGCTTTTATAAACACTAAGGGATGAAACTAAATTATGCTAATCATCTTAGCAGTGGCTGGGAGTATCGAATACTATTAATTTTTCTTGACGCAGCCAAATTTTTTCCTTCCTTTATTGCACGACGTTTCGGTAATTCAATACCATC
>JAQFYZ010003573.1:0-13072 GCA_034695085.1 Cylindroiulus punctatus | reverse complement strand
AGAATTATTTTTAAATTCATAATTTTTAAACAATTCTGCCAACGAAGGCCCAACGTTGGGCCAACGGTTGTTGTGACGTTGGCCCAAACAATTGCGCCAACGTTGGGCCAGCGAGACATTTGGTATGTTGCACCAACGTTGATTAGCAATGTTGGGCCTGTTGGCCTGACGTTGTCAGATTTAATTGTGCCAACGTTGGGCCAACAGTTGTTGCAACGTTGGCCCAATTAGTTGTGCAACCGTTGGGCCAGCGAGACATTTGGTATGTTGGGCCAACGAGTTTAGGTTGGCATGCCTACATAAATGCAATGTTGGGCCAACACTTTCTGGTTACTAGGGAGTGACACACAAGTAAAGTATATATATGCATTAAGATATTTTTCTTAAAGTTTTACAATTTGCAATTGGCTTCCAAGTTTTATTACTGTGTAATTTAACTTGTTTACTCCTAATGTCGGCAATATGTCGTTTTACATGATGGCGCAAAGAAAAGATGTTGGGAAATTTTTTGCAGTCAAACGATATATTAGAGGTTTATAAAGTGGGAAATAGCCGCGGAAGCGACTTTTAAGAAATAAAATTATAAGAAAACTAAAAATTTATCTTACCTCCAATGCATTGACATCCAGCACTCTAGAGTGATGCGCACTCCCTTGTAATGCGTCGTTTCCAACAAGCAGTTACTAAGTGGCGCAACGTGAGCAAAAACGGGCAGAAAATTTGAATTTTTTGAAACTTGCCTTACTGGGGGCATTGCTTCCAGGGCCCCAGTGGGGGACTCCACCCCCTACACCCCCTGCGAGGTTGTGGTCGCAAGCACCCACCCCCTCGACCCTCCTTTGACCTAACCTGACTAACCTATCCTACTAACTCCAATTAAAAAAATTCTAATTTTCCGCCGAATTTGATCACGTTGCGCCACTTAGCGACTGCCTATTGGAAACGACGCCATACAAGGGCGCGCGCATCACTCTAGAGTGCTGGATGTCAATGCATTAGAGGTAAGATAAATTTTTAGTTTTCTTATAATTTAATCTCTTAAAAGTCACTTCCGCGGCTATTTCTCACTTTATAAACTTCTAATGCATCGTTTGGCTGCCAGAGTTTTCCTCACATCGTTTCTTTATGCCATCACATCAAATGAATTATACCCCTAATGTCTTCTTATTTTTGAATGGCAGTCTGCTCACTAGGTTATCTCAAGGGATATCTACTGACTGTTGGACTAGCATGGACATGGAACAGTGATTAAATTAAAAACTCCAACTTTTTATTTTTTGTTCTTGAAAATGCCTCTATGCTTCAAAGTAACAAAACCTGCAGAAACTTAAAAATGAAATTTTTATTTCTAGGCCTATGGTGATGCACCCTGGCTTGTGATAATTAACCACACATCAAGTTGATTTTTAATTTGACAGGGTACAATACTCTGAAACATTTCCTGAACTTTGGAGAAAAGGATATAGAATTTATTCATGAATTTGTGAGTGTAAAATACCCAATGATCCATCTGCGAATTGCTGCGAATTCTGCCGAATTCCTTCGAATTCTACCGAATTCCTGTGAATTCCCATATCTTTTGAATTCCTGTGTACACAAATATTAAGAGTGGTTGCCCCCTCGTTCTCATCTGATCACAAAAAAATGGCGACCAGAGAGAAAAAAAGCAGTGGACTCACCCAAAAGGGGTGAAAGGTGGGCAGGTTAAGTGACCTGCCTAGAGGTCACATGTCAGGGAAGCCCAGTGGCGCCGCCAGTGCACAGCTCAGGTAAAGCCTAAAAGGCAGGGGCATCCCGAAAATGCTGTCCCTGAATATCGCTCAATTCAGGTCTCACACAGTGCGGAGATGCTTGCGATTAGCATTGTCTATCGGCCTATCAACCCATACGATAAAATTAAGCACTATTATGTCCTGGGTTATGCTGTCTAAATGAACTCGGAAATGGTCAATGCAGTTTTGCATCAAACGTTTTACATTTAATTACAATTCCTCATTATTCTCGAGGTTAATTAGGGATGCAGGATAAATTAAATACATTTATGTGTTATTTTAATTAACAAAATGTACTTTATGTGTCAAACCTCGCATTTAGTTCTAAGGAAATGGTCCACGTAGAACAAACTTGGTGGTGCATTTTCACAATTATATGAACTAGCTTAATGAAAACATACGATGCAAATAATTTACAGTTGTTCTGCAGTATTCAAAATATCACGACACTTTCTTCTTTAGCCTTTTCACACAATCTTCTGATAGTAATTTGCGTTGGATTAAAGGCTTTAATTTGTACTGAAATTCAAATAAGTTATGTCCAGGAAACGTTGGATTCTTTCAAACATTCTAACTTCTAACTTCTGCACGTGGCATTCACGTGTGGGCACATGTCGAGGTTGCACATGATATGTTGCATTTGTAATAAAAATTCAGCAACTGACATTTTCTGCCAATCTTCAGGATTCAATGGTACAAAAAACCAATGACAAATTTCAATGAGCTGTGTTTGCAAAAAATGTCAGCAGTTACAAACTTTAAATTCTTATTGCATTGAACTGATGTTGTGAGTGTTTTTGCATTGGTCAGTTGTGACTAAAACTTTAAAGCTATCAAGTAAATGCACCAATAACATCCAACAACATTGTTTGAAAACATGTCCATAGGGTGACAGAAAAATGACGTCATTCTCAGACGTGTTTGGAAACACGTCCACGGGTGACCGAAAAATGACGTCAGTTTCAGACATTTTTGGAAACACGTCCATGGGGTGATCAAAAAATGACATCAGTTTCAGACGTGTTTGGAAACTCGTGCATGTGATGACCGAAAAATGACATCAGTTTCAGACGTGTTTGGAAACATGTCTATGGGGTGACCGAAAAATAACGTTATTCTCAGACCTGTTTGGAAACATGTCTATGGGGTGACCGAAAAATGACGTCATTCTCAGGCGTGTTTGGAAACACGTCCATGGGGTGACCGAAAAATGACGTTAGTTTCAGACGTGTTTAGAAATACGTCCATGGGGGGATCGAAAGATGACGTCAATTCCAAACGTGTTTGTGAACAAGTCCATTTGGTGACCTAAAATGACGTCATTTTCAGACATGTTTGGAAACATGTCCATGGGGTGACCGAAAAATTACGTTATTCTCAGACGTGTTTGGAAGCACGTCTATGGGGTGACCGAAAAATGACGTTAGTTTCAGACGTGCTTGGAAATACATGTACGTCCATGGGGTGATCGAAAGATGATGTCAATTCCAGACGTGTTTGTGAACAAGTCCATTTGGTGACCTAAAAATGACGTCATTTTCAGACATGTTTCTAAACACGTGCATGGGTGACCGAAAAATGACGGCATTTTCAGACATGTTTGGAAAGACGTCCATTTGATGACCAAAAAATTACGTCACTGTTGGACGTTTTTCGAAACACGTCTTATTTGTATTAAAAGTGACCAAGAAAAGATGTCAAAAATGACCAAAATCAAAAATGATTTTGGTCGGTGTGCTACTAGGGAGGGGATCCGAGTTCGAATCTCGGCTTATCAAAATTGCGGATTTGTTCTTCTTAGCACTGTGGTGCCGCCTGGCGAACAAATGTTGAAAGTAATGAGCTGGTTACTGCAAAAACGCTCGATTATTTATGTAGTGATGACTATACAATAAAGCAAAACACATTTGCAAGTGCCAAAAGTCAGTACTTGATTAATTAACAAGTACAACTTCGACCGCTCCTCCTTTTCCATGCATTTCCAAACCTGAGACCTAACTAAATCGATTACTCACACCCAAAGATGGCGGCCAAAAATGGGAGTGGTCTCATTGTCAGTAGTTTCTGGTTCTTAGTCTCTGCTTTCAGCTTGCTGGAAGAACATTATTCATGGTTTAGTACTGACTAAGTAGCTCGTCTCGGTCCTGGCTGCTGTTCGGTTTAGCATCGGGGCACTGTTTAATGGTGACGATTAGGTCTTCTGGTTTCCCAGATTGTTGATTCCGGTTTATGTTTCTGGGTTCTGGGCTCCTGATAAGACCAGTATTCATCTGGTTGTTGTTGGTTTCTTTTTCTGCACAAAGAATTAAACGATGTTCATCTTGGTGCCCAATTGTCAGCAAAGATATGTACAGCCCCCACAGATATGTAATGGAACACCCATGTTTGTCGGTGCATGTCCAACATTGATAGTGTAAGAAACAATTAAATGCAATAATATAAATCAACCATTGCTTTATGATTTAATCTTCAACAATATCACGTAAATGTAATGTCTTCAAAATGACCACACCACTTAAAATGAAAATGATAGGTGAGATTGAAGAAAACGTCCATAGCAGATATGTATTAAAACATCCTATGATTGGACAGAAATGAAATGGAACATGCCAGATGTTTCATTGAGAAAAGGAAGGCAGGAATTTGGACTTCGGACATTTAATTCCTATAAATACCTTCATTCGGTCCAACATAAGTGCATTTCATTTCGGTTAAAACATGGCACGGGGTAAAGCAATTGGTCTAGAGCTACGAAAACGCATTGTAATGTTGCATCAAGAGGGTCAATCGTTTCGTGAGATTGCAAAGCATTTGCTGTGGCCCTCAACAACAGTTCATAACATCATCCAAATGTTTCACCAAACTGGAGAAACATCAATTGCAAACAAAACTGGAAGGCCGCCGATAATAAAATCGCCAGACAGAAGGGCTCCGCGCAAACTTATAAACAGAGATAGACGTACAACCACATCAAGATTAGCATCAGAATGGAATTCAATTACTGTGAAGCAAGTGATCATGGAGACTTGCCGTGCAACTATTCATAAACTTGGATTTAAATTCTATAAGGTAAACTAGTGCTGGGTGGTGAATATTTACTATGAACTATGAATATTACAAGTAGACAAACAGCATGCATTTTCAAACGTTTTAGCCAAAGGATAAGCCTTTGCTGACAGCAGTGCAGAAGAAAAACCGTTTAAAATGGGCTAAAGAGCGCCATGATTGGACACAGGATCAATGGTATGCCATCTGTTTCAGTTATGAATCAAGATTTGAAGTGGCAACAGGCACTAGGTGTAAGCAAGTGGTCCGAAAGAGGGATGGAGCCTTTCATCCAAATTGCCTTAACCATTCAGTCAAGTTCCCAGCCATTTGGGGATGTATGACAGCCAAAGGTGTTGGACACCTGCATTTCATTGTGGGAACTGTTAATGCTGCAAAATACCAGCAAATCTTGGAGACTCATCTGATGCCATCTATTGATAAATTTCAAATGGGTGATCAGTTTCTCTTCCAACAAGATGGTGAAAGCTGTCATACTGCAAAGACAACAAAAGCATGGCTTCGTGACCATGATGTCAATGTTCTCCCATGGCCTTCCAGTAGCCCGGATCTTTCTCCCATTGAAAATTTATGGGGGAAAATGAAACGTGTGCTGAAAAAGAAACCACAAAGAACTGTCGAAGGTTTGAAGCGTAACATACTCAATGTGTGGAACGCAGAGAGACCAGATGAGTGCCAGGACCTGCTTAATACAATGCATGACAAAGTAAATGCTGTTATAGCTGCAAAAGGAGATGTTACAAAATATTAATACACTTAAGTACAAAAAATTCGACTCACCATCCTGAATCAGACAAAAACATGTTTTTCTCAGCAACAACATGTCCAATTTAAATTCGGAAAAATGCATTTTGTCTGCACTTTATTCCTCTTTATAATTTCCTTAAGTTTGGAAAGGATTTCTGCTAAATTTCTCTGGAGAATAGCCTGCAACTCCAATGCCTTGTAAAACCGAAACATTTATTTGCCAATTATATGTGTTTTTAGGACATTTTTCAAAACATTGTAACACAAATTATAATGTTTAGAACATTGTGTTTCCTCCTCCTGCATTTATAACAGCATGCATTTAGTTGGGCATTGATGAAATAATGTTATTGCTTGTCTCTTGAGGGATGATGTTTTACACCTCCTCCACTGCAGTCATCAGCTCTCGTATGTTTAAGGCTAGAGGATCTCGGGCCCTAAGCTGTCTCTTGAGCACATCCCACACGCGCTCTATTGGGTTTAGGTCAGGGCTGCATGATGGCCATGCCATAACTGGAATACCGACCTCTGCAAGGTACTCCTGCACAATTGCTGCAGTGTGTGGCTTCGCGTTATCATGCATAAAAATAAAGTTGTCCCCAACTAATCCGGCATATGGCACTACGTGGTCTGCCAGAATCTCGTTAATGTACCGAACAGCGGTCAAACCTTCTCTGTTGTGCCCTTAGAACGCCCTATCAATGAAAACAAGTTCGGTTCTTGCATGCTGTGAGATGGCTCCCCAGACCATGCACGAACCACCACCATAGCTGACAGATTTAGACATGCAGCACTGGGCAAAATGCTCTCCAGGTCACCGGTACACTCGTGCCCGTCTGTCGTTGGTGTAGAGGCATATTCTGCTCTCATCGGAGAACAGAACAGACCCCCATTGCTGCAGAGTCCAGTTTAGATGCTGTTGGGCGAACTGAAGGCGTGCTTGGCGATGAGCTCCGGACAATCTTGGACCTGTGGCAGGTCTATAAGGCCTCAGACCGCTTTCCTGAAGTCTTTGCCTCACTGTCCACTGATTTACAGCTGTTCCTTGGACTCCTCTAAGCTGCTGTTGCACTTGAACAGCAGTCAGTCGTCGATCTCGCAAGGATGTCAATGCAATGAAGAGATCTTCTCACTCAGTTGTGGACTGAGGTCTGCCTGAACCTGGTCGCCTGTTGAAGGAACCAGTCTCAACATAATGTTGGTTTGGCGAGCCACAACTCTCTGGCTATGCCCTACATCACGTAAAGCAACAACTTGTGCGGCTACTTCCGGTGTTGTGGTCATTTCATCGAGAAACCATTAATTAACAATATGGCTGGAAATGTGTTAATTACGTTCTGATAATCAAATTGCATTCACAAACACTTTTATAGCCACCTGGGTACAGGAATGCAAATGTCATCAATAATGCAAATTCGGGTTGCTTCAAATTCCACATTTTCGGCCTTAAACATTCATAAGGAATTGTATGCAACTTAATTGATCTTTAAAGATCATTAACGTGCTTACAAAAAGCATTTTTCCGAATTTAAATCGGACATGTTGTTGCTGAGAAAAACATATTTTTGTCTGATTCAGGATGGTGAGTCGAATTTTTTGCACTCAAGTGTATATTTGAATTTTCATATTGTGATGCTTACCACCTGTGTAAAGTTGAAGTACAGTTGTTATTGTAATTATCCAAAAGAAGAAATCTATCAATAATATATAAAGAGACAAGGTGACTGACTGACAGACAATCATCGCACAGCCCAAACCGTAAGGGCTAGAACCTTGAAATTTTGCAGGTACCTTCCATGGGTGCCAAACCCACAATTTAAGAAAGTATTTTTTCGTAGTCCCCCTCGAAGGGGTTTTAAAAGATGGGTAATTATACCTCCACATCCGTTAGGGCTACATCCTTCACATTTTCCATGTGTTTTCGTTTGGTGCCAAAGACATCTCTAACAAAGTGTTTTTCCGTATTACCCGCCCCCGCAAAGGGGTTAAACAAGACGTGGTGGGTAAATACATCTCCGAAACCGTTAGGGCTATAGTAGAAATATGAACTGATGGAACTGAAGGACAGCCAATTAGAGAGGTGTCGCTTATCGATTAGGGATTCCTGGTTATTAGTTGTTGAAAGGAAAATGGCTGACGCCACGAGCTGAAGCGCCTCAAATCTTTTTGTTGTTGTTGAGCTCCTTCCTCTCACCAGTGGCGCTGTATGCGAGAAATATTAGACTTCATTCCATTGATTCCATTGGTCGGCGGTTTCAGCCCAGTTCCATCACTTCGTGGTTCTACTATACACCCTTGAAATTTTGTTGACATGTAACTTAGGTTCAAAGAACCTTGATAGCAAAGCGTTTTCTTTCGTATTACCCCCCGCAGGGCCCCGCTAAGGGGTTAAACATAGGAGTGGGTAAATACATCTCCCAAACCGTTAGGGCTACACCCTTGATATTTTGCTGGCATGTACCTTAGTTTCTAAGAACCTTGATTACAATGTGTTTTATTCGTAGCACCCTAGCAAAAGGGTTAAACAGAAGGGTGGGTAAATACATCTTCCAAACTGCATGCAAACGAAGTTGCACGGGTACCTCTAGTGTACCCATATTATTGATTATTGCATGGGTAGAAAAGACTTTGTGATGGTGGCATAGCTGTTATCATAACTGCCTTACAAGCAGTTTACCCGGGTTCGATTCCCCACCATCTGAAATTGGCTGGCTGACTGGCAGAGGAACCACCCCGGCATTCGCCAGGAAACACTATGGGTGACCGAGAAAAACACTGTCAGGGCAGCCGGTCCGGGAATTGAACCCCGGAGGCCACCAGCGTGCCGGGCACAGAGTGAATCTGCTAAGCCACCTAGCTCGGTGGAGGCGATATACAAAGTCTTATTTGCCCAAACATGCATGAAATCTTTTTTTTTTGGATAAGTGGACGCAACAGGATTTTCAAGCCTAAATTGTACAATAAGCTGCATATTTTTATGTTTTTGGAAATCGCTTCCTGAGAAATATAGAGGGTGGTAATAAGTGACACACCTATATAGGTAGTAGCAGAGTGGTAGCGCCTGCTTGGTAAGTCACATTATGTAAATTACCACTACCGTTATTTGTATTCCATCTGCCCTCCACCACCACCACTCTACATGTATTTCTTTGAATTGTGGATGCTGCTTTACAGGTGGTGCACAGAAGCAAACCTAGAAATGTCTATAGTACTCAATTTTAATCAAAAAAATTGAAGGGTATTTTTAGAATTTCTTTGATTTTTCCTTGGTGTCTTTTTTGTTTTAAATTTTCATGGATGTACATGTACCTATACTTATCGATTTTGTTGTAATCAAAATTGAAAAGAAAAAATACCTTTTTTTCTACTGCACATTTGGGAATTTTTACTGTACGTTTTATCACATTTTGCCATTTTATAATGCACGAAAATCCGGCGTTTACTTATAAAGCATTGCCCCATTACTTTTGGCATCCTATTTTTGAATCTATTGACTTGTTAGTTATGGGGCAGACTAATATTTTCCATAAGCATTCCCACTAGGTACTAATTCGATTATTCCCTTTGAGTTTCTCCATATGGGAACAATACATGCGAGTTTGCTGCATTTCTCAAAATAACAATTTTCACTGTGATGTACAAAAATATCAGCAAAACCATTCCTTTTCTTTTGTCTACCACTTTCCAAGCTGTTCAACTTTATAGCATTACATGTCAAGCGAAAACAACTGATAAGGCGAAAAATAAAATGCCTAAAGCACTAAAGGCAAATAAATTCTACCCATTGGAATCTAAAGGACAGCAATGCAGTGACAGTAATCCAATAACCACAGTACTGGTACATGGACAGCAAAAGTGGTATAATTCATCGCTATACAGCCCTAATACTTGCTAGAACGCCAGGAATGTTAATGTCAGCTGTGGAAGACCTGTCACAATAATTTGTGAATATGCATGTAATTAAAAATGCAATGCACTTTGTGTGTTGGGATCTGCAGCAGACAATCGACACTGGCGTTGTTTTTATGGATTCTAGTTTTAGAAAATTTTTACCTAATTTACTGCAATTTAAATGTTGATAGTTTAAAAGTTTCATTTGGACCTTGAGCTCACACTGTTAGCTTCAAGGTAGTGTACTATTTATTTATGAAAGTTTCCCAGCACAGGGCACACTGTGTTAGCGTTATGGAAACATAAAACATGTTTTTGATATTGTTAATTTAACAAGATTTACGTGCTTTTAACGTGGTGGATTTCCATAATCCCCTATAGGAAAGAAACGCATTTCAAAATGAATGCAGATTTCATGAGGCAATCATTTCTTTTCTATGGCTGATGTTTCCAGACAAAGACGCAGTATACCTGTAGGCGGCTATAGTCGCCTCAACGAAAAAAAGAAAAAATGGCGTCAGTTCTACCAATAGGATGTCATTTCCTGTTTGCGATTGGCCTGGACAATAGCCTGGACAATTTCGGACTAGCCTGGACAAACCTAATTTCTTTTTCTTGTTGAGGCGACTATATAGCCTGCTAGTCAATTTTAATGAAAAAAAATTGCAGACATGTCCTCTAAAAGACGATGTGCAGGTAAAAGACTGTTTTATCAGTTTTGAATCTTGGCTGCTGGAGATGTGATGATTAAGGGCCATTCTAAGCCGTTTGAAAAAGCGGTGTGACTTTGGGGACACCACTGCACACCATTCAAAATACTTTGGGAAGTACGATCGCGTTAACACATAAATAAGCCACTGTGGCTTGGTTGGTAAAGCTCCTGTCTGGTAAGCAGGAGATCCTGAGTTCGAATCTTAGCCACGCCTACGTTTTTTCCTAATTGATTTTAATTATTAATTAATTTTAAAGACATACATATATGTTCTGTCTTGCATATATCTCATATGTATTACACCAGCGCTGTGCATGTGTATCGAACACCGAAAACGCCTTTTTCAAGGTGTTTTCGGTGTTCGAGATCGGCGCCTGTCTGTCACTGATCCCTATACTTGATTAATACATGATTAATACTTAATAATATACAATGCTTTGGCCTGAGCCAAAAGACCGAGAAGCGATACTGTTTTGGTAAGGAATACAGGGTCATGAGAATGACTGAAGATGTGCTTGTCTAAGATCTTCCAACAAATATGGTAGTCTTTTCACTGCGCCTAAGAATACACTTCATTTTTGAGAAATAATGAATTCCGCAGATCATTTTGGAAATTATGGAATAAGTGAAAGAGGCAATATCAGCAATATTATCATTAATACACGTCTTAATCCAAGCATGACTGCAGCAATGCAAACCTTCTCAGCCATTTTGGGGAAATCTGGTACGATCTGTCAGACAAAATTGCACCACACTGATCATTTATAATGATGATGTTGGCTAAAGCTACTGCATGTCTAGCAAGCAGGAGATCCTGAGTAAGAATCTCAGCCATTCGTAGTTTTTTCCCCAATTGCTTTTAATCATAATCCAATTTTAATGATATAAAGGTTGTCTTGCATATCCCATAGTCATGTCGCTGTAGCTTGTTTGCAAAATCTCTAATCTAGCAAGTAGGACATCCTGAGTTCACTGCCATGTGGCGCCATCTGTTGGATAAATATTAAAAGTAGCAAATCATCACAGTCAAACGCTCGATTATTTAGTAGGATGATTGGTCTAGCAAAGGCTTCAAATGCTCTTCACGAAATATTGGGTGATCTTATTCCAGAAAATGTTAGTAGTAAATATGCTCGCTAATGTGCCTCACAGCCACCTGAGAGCAATATTGGTTGAGTTTTAAATCCTCTTCAGAGGTAACACCCAGATCTCGTTGGGTGACCACCTCGGGAATGATATCTGATTCCCATGGCATTAGGGATGCCATTTTTTGCCTCAGAACACTCTAGAAGCATAAAGCGGCAACATTTCTAATAAAACCATAAAAGATATGCACTTTGATTACACTAAACTCGACCAATATAGTATACAGTATCTAAAATACGGCTACAAAAAAAACACGATAGCCTCTCTCCAGTAGTGGGAAAAGCTTCAGTACATTATAGATAACAAAGGTGAATCAATTCAATTTAATGCAGAACCACTGGGTTACCCAACTGTTGCACAGTACCTGCGATCATGTCAGATACAACCTCAAAGTATTTTATGGTTTTGGAAGACTTTTCTAAGAGAATTATTCCTTAAGGCAGGATGAAAATGAAGATTAATTGCTATAGTTGTCCCAAAATAACTGCAAAAAAATTGCGTCGGATGCCATTTCCTGTTTGCGATTCAACCATCCTGGTCGCCGCAAACAGCGCCACTAAGCGGAGGCTGGTGAGCGGGAGGAGCCTACAGTGGTGCCCACTGCCAGAAAGAGCATTCGCCAATAAGAGGTCAGCCCTGAAGTGGTTGGCCCAGGATCGCACATGAGGCTTGTTGGGTCGTTTTTGAGCACTAGCTCTGTAGGACTTCAATCACTGAGAAGGACCAGGGTCGCATGTGCGGGTTGATTGACTCGTTTGCTGGTTAATACTTTTTTATATAAGTATTGGTTTTTATTATGCTATACAAGGGATTGAGATGCCATCTAATGAGTTTGTAGAAGAGATTGTGATGGTCATTACTAAGCTACCCTAGTAACCAGAAAGTGTTGGCCCAACATTGCATTCATGTTGGCATGCCAACCAAAACTCGTTGGCCCAACATTGGCAAATAACGTTAGCACAACATACCAAATGTCTTGCTGGTCAACGGTTGCACAACTAATTGGCCCAACGTTGGCACAATTAAATCTGACAACGTCGGGCCAATATTGGTAATCAACGTTGGTGCAACATACCAAATGTCTCGCTGACCCAATGTTGGCGCAATTGTTTGGGCCAACGTAATAACAACTGTTGGCCCAACATTGGGCCTTCGTTGGCAGAATTGGTTAAAAATTATGAAATAAAAAAAAAATAATTCTGTTGATTAGACCACCATTTTGTTTGCTACAGGGGGTGACATTATAAACTTATTTGTACTATACCCCATACTACTCAAACACACAATATTAATTCTGTAATTAAATACACTGTACTTACACTTTGGTGGGGTTTGATCCTTGGCTCACGAATTCTATGGCTTCCCATGCAGGCACTCTAACCACTCGACTACCAGTCTAAAGGATACTTGGGCATGTTAACTTTCGACCTGATTCCTAACTCATATTGATTTAATGATTACAAATGTTTTACATCAGTGAGGCATCTAGTAGTCCTACTGACACGTGTAGTGGTCCTATTAACGTTTTGGCGGGCAGGTTGGTCGTGCACGCTCAATATATAAACGAGAATACGACACGGTTATGGACGTTTGAGAATATTATATTGACCCTGAAAAACGCGTTTGTACAGACTGATTCCAATTGCAAAACGATTGCAGACGATGTGCGGCAGTCCGGTCGAGGATCCCGTTGACCGGCGGACGTTGGAGCGTCGATGGACGGCTCCAGATGTGGTCG
>JAQFYZ010003572.1:0-13073 GCA_034695085.1 Cylindroiulus punctatus | reverse complement strand
CAAATAGAATTCTGTGGGAATTCTAACGGAATTCAAAGGCTGTGTACACAGGAATTCAAGAGTGGTTGCCCCCTCGCTCCTAACCCATAGCGAATCCTAACTCCCAGAGCTGTATCCAATGCAAACGTGTACCATACAGTTTGCATGATATGTTGCATATACAGGTATAGCTACAGTTATGTTGTATTAATTTGGAGGACAGCATGGAAATCCACTTGACTTTCAACTAGTTTGGACAGCTTGTGATCATTAGAACTTGGTGAATTATTTCTCCCATTGCTCTAAAACACAGTAACATGTCTGCATATACATGTACATGTACTTGCTATTTTTGTGAGTAAACCCATTTTAGAGTGCATTGATAACATCTGTTTTCAATATAACATGTATTTGGGACCAACTATGTTGGTTAAAGTATGCCTTTCTTAAAATGGTAATGTTGGTGTTTATAACTCTAATAGGTTAAGCTAAAATGTGCCAATGTATAAGAGTCCCACTATATTTAATCCGTTAACTTTAGTTTGCAGCCATGCAATAGTACCTTGAAACAAAAGATGTTCTTTTTCCAACTAGCGTAGTTCAAAGCTGTCCATTCCTCGATTTAGTGTTCCCAGCGTATAAAGATCCTTCCAACATGATGTAAACATTTATTTCAAGTTGTGAATATATTTCGACCTCACTTGTACGAGCCTGTAGAATAAATAAAACATGTCCATCTGCCAATTCATGTAATTATTAATGGCCGAAACAGAAAAAAAAATACTGCCACTGACGGGATCATTGTGTTCGGAGTTGGTGGTGGGTTTATTTATGTAGTGGAAATCGATAATATTTATGAATTTACTTTAAAAGGCTGGAATCCTCGTACGAAGGGGCCTTTTGTCCTCCCACGAGCTTGCTTCACTTGGCTTTGGAAGGATTTATAGCTAGTTGTTAGATCTGTTGTTTTCCCACCCTCCATGCAGTGATCTGGGAATACTTGATGGTACTTTGATGTGAGAATTGCCAAATGCATGCGAAACCTCGATCGTGTTTTGCACATTGTCGATGGTCAGTCACATCAAAATGCGAACTGATGAATAGAAACGGCTCACATTTTCACTTAATATTTTAGGTCGTTGAGGACAATGTCGTTTGGGTTATTTAATACATGTAACAGTTTTTCTTTTTCAACATTGTATGGATGTCTTGAGGCATTTATTCTTGCCTCACTTGAGTAATTGATCTGGTCATAAGAACTGTAGACGAGACAAATATCGTTGTAACAGTTTCATCGATTTTACTCCCATTTCGAAAAGCCTCATTTAGAATTTATTGATTTTCTCTGTGCCCGTTTAAAAGCTTATCCCAATATGTATTTAGGAAAATGTAACTCTGTTCAATGAAATGTTGACAAATGTTGGAATATTATCCCAAAGCAGTAAACAAGACATTATCATGTTATAATACTTAATTGTAATTTCATTTTATTTTAATACACTCACAGTCAGCACCTAAGATGCCATGTGGTGGGACTTCTCCCAAATATTATTCCAAAGCAGTACGTGTTCAACAATACATCATTGTTCTAATACTTATTTATAATTTCAATTCCATTTAATAAACCCAGTCAGCACTTAAGATGCCATGTGGTCTGGGTTGTTCTGGGTTGATTTACATAGATGGTACATGTATTAAAACTGGAAACTGGAAGTCACTTAACTTTATCCTGATTAAGCAGGCTATTTGAATCGACTTCAACTTGCCTAGTTTGAGATGTCATGACTCAAACTACCCCCTATGCTCATTCCAAAATCAGGTATGCTCAATTAAAGGTATGTCGAACATGATTACAAAAATGACTAACTTATGGTAAGTTATCCTAATCTACGAATAAGCAGTGCAATGCATCTTATGTAAGACTTCTGCTATATAATATCAACTCTATTTCTTCATATCTGGCCTATGTGAAATTCTGAAATGTTCCCTTCTTATGCCCTGGAGAATAGATAACGATTCTTTCCTACGAACCTCTTGCATGTTGTAGGGGACGAACATGGTCAAACTCGGTAATCAAAATTATTGGGATTTTATCGCTCCTCTGAATGCTATTCTCTCCGCACGGTTGTTTCAATTTGACCAGAGCAGTAACCCGTCGAAAAAAATGGGACAAAAGTAAGGCATGCATTATTGATGGGAAATAAATTTTACAATCAGGCTTTGAAAGTTATCTGGCGCTGCGTGGATGGCGCTTCACCTATCTGGATCTCCGAAATTCCACGCAGTAATGGAATCTCGAATCCCACCAATGGGCGGGCTCATAAACTTTTGTAATTATAACGCTATTGTTGTCCGATGATTAATTGCCACTGGCGGCAAATTGTCCAGAATTCCTCGTGTGTAGACACCATAAAGAGTGCAAGAAATGGGTTGCACTACCTTGCACGACCTTATTGCTTCCCACAGAAGAGGCTGGGCTTGAAATAACATTCAAGGTTGTTTGTGCTTTATGGAGCGGAAGTGGGATTCCTGATAACGTGTACATGATTCGCGAAGTGCTTTTTGCAATTTTCATCTGTTGATTGCATTGACGACCATTTTTACTTTCACCATTACTGCATGGAAAGCTGATTTGCATGTACCGCACTGTTTCATACTCAGGTGACATGAACATGCAGCTTGAATCAGAAATGTGACAGCAATTTTCGCCTACCCTAACTGCAGGCAATTATTGCCAGTAGGAAAAGCCCACTTTCTCGTTGCGCCTCAGGTGGAACGGGCAGCACCATGGCTTGGTACTTCAAGTATACAATTAATTCCATTCAATTCAACTCAGTACCCTACTAGCAGCACGTGGTGTGCCATGTGGTAGGAGGGAAGGGGTGTAATCCATCAGCCCAGTATTATTGGGTAATTGCCACCTCAATGGGGTGGACACCAGCATCATTGTGAAATCGAATTTCGTGCAGCTTAAGGCTATCCTTTGTAAGAGTATTCCAACGTCGAATGGCATGCAAGAAAAAAGACCAATAGTAGGGATCCGAATGTGCTCGGAGTTCTATTAGGGGGATTGGAATGACAGTTCCTACCCTCGCTGGTTGCGTTTGACAATTCCCTCCACCAAATTATAATTACTTGATAAGGTAAATTTTTCAAAGAGCCCATGCTTTGAGCCTCTCGTCTTGATCGCAAGGTCTCCCATTGTAGATCCTTGATCATTTGGGTGACGCTCTCGTTTCGCAGGTATTTACCAGTTACAAATCTATAGTCGGCTCAACGAGAAATGAGAAATTCTGACAGCCAGTCAGAGGGATTCCGCTTATTGATAGGTTCCTCCAGGCTATTCCGACCCTATAATAGCTGTTAAAATCAACATGGCTGCCATACAGTGTAGCTACACTAGCCATGGTGAACGAAGTATGCATGAGCGCTGATCCTTTAACGCTCGGCCGCTGCTCGGGAGCCGAGAATGTCCTATGTGCAGCCATGACCCCTGTCATTGATGGGAGTAGGCCTCCCATCCTACTGCGGCCTCCATGTGCCGCATGTGCGACCCTGGGCCGACCACTATAGGGCCGACCTCCGACTTGCTAAGGAGTTTTTCGGCAGTGGGCACCCGTTCAGGCTCCGCCCTCTAGAAGTTGGATGAACGAATCGCAAACAGGAAATGGCATCCTATTAGTTAAATGGACGCCATTTTTGTCTTCTGTCGTTGAGTCGACTATAGCAGCTCTACGCTGCACCGTTTCTAGTTCCTGCTTCCGACTAACCCTATAAGGATTTCAAATTGGGCAGCAGTACTCGGCTAGGGGCCGGACCAGTGATAAATATCCAGTCTCTTAAACTTTTTGAGGACAATTTCGTAAAATTCTTTGGACAAATCTGAGGCGCTGGTTTGCGACACCAGTAATTTTACTGATGTAAGTATCCCAGCGCATATCGTCCGTGATGGTGATTCCCAAGTATTTAATGTCTCCATTATTTGTAACGGAGCACATAGGTTCACATTTGAAACCTAGCTGCCATGCATGCAGCATTCATCTACAAGACTAAAACCTCTTCAAACGTATATTACTGAAATGAAGTAGCCTCATGTCATCCATCCTCTCGAAAGTTGCAGTCATTTCATCAGGTGGATGGCGCCTCCTCATAAGCCACTGTAATAGTCTCGAAAGCTGTCATCAATACCTTCCTTCTGTTATTTACCCCCACTTCATGAAAGCACAGCCCTGGCAACGCTAAATCAACAGATATAAATTAAAACAAGGCCCCGAGTTCAAGCACCATGGCCCTGCGCACGTTCATGCATGATTGCAAATTGGCATCTGATAGGCTGGAACAAGTGTAATCTAGATGCTTCGGCTTGAGATATGGCTTCCAGGCATCCATTATGGCCCTCTGCTTATCCATCATATTAGGCTTCCAGCGAGGTTATGCCAGTCATCTATTCCCAACATGCTCCTCAATATGTTGTCTTTCCACGGCCCTTTTTTGGAGTCTTCATTAATGTCTTTCATTATTCGATCCCTTTCTGTCTTTTAAAGATGATTATAATGTGTGACAACAGTTGCACGCAGTCGCTTTGTTCTTCGTGCCCTTATTATCTGCTGCCATTAGCGGGCGACGATGTCAGGGGCCTGGGACACCCACTGCACATGTCCTCCTCCTGCAGTATACACACTTAACATGCATTCCCATCCATAATTAGAATAGGCAATGTCGCTATTTATAACGATCAGGAAATGGTTGCAGTTGAGTGAACAGAACCAAATAATGCTCTTTCATGGCACTCTTTGCGGAGGAAAACTTGAAGTGGGTCTGAAGTAAATTCTGTTGGAAGGGCAGATCCTGCCATGCTTCAATGGCCATGAGCTCACCAGCTCACCTTTGAACCTGCCATCTGTTATGCGTTCAGACGGGTATGGATCACTGGCGAATTGAAATGTTTTCAAATTGAAATGTTTAAACTGATGAGAAAACACGATCTGTTGGACACAATCGAACGCTCTTGTTTGATTATCTTTGAGGATACCAGTTCTTCCACGCTTGAGTCAATTCACCTATAACAGTTTCCTTTCACGAAATATTGTTGCAGATAACTGAGGTAGCTTTCCTATAAACTAGCTTCAAGTTTGCTTCATTTCACCTTATTTTGTGCAATTTTTCAGGGTTATTCTGTCCAGACTCTGAGCCGTTGCTTAAACACTTCAAGTCACATTAAAAAAAGTTATTGATGCTCAACAACTTAGTCCGAAACAACTTTCATGTCATTAATTGTCATGATGTACAAATGACAAACAAATAAAAACATGCATATGTGAAACTGTCAACCTGACTCTGGATCTTCCCTGCCATGATCCGTTGCCCCAAAATAATGTAACCCTAACCTAACCCACCAATCAATGAAATTTTACGTTTGGTTGAGTTGCCCCTAACCGCCAGGCAATCACTGCTAGCCTAAGAGCAGTTAGAAACCCACTTTCTTATATCTCCCTACTATATTGGGCTGATGGATTACACCCCCTACCGCATGGCATATCATGTGCTGCTAGTAGGGTACTAAGTTGAATTGAATTGAATGGTGCACAAAACAAAAACAAAAAAATCAAAACATAAATAATAATTTCCAACAGCAAGCTTATTGTCATTAAACTATTTCACGAGTTGAGATCAAATATAAATAAATGGTACACCTAATTTCTCACTCCAACATCTATAGAACAATTCGAAGATGTCTTTATAAATGTGTGATATAAAATTCCATAAATGTTTAAAACGTTCAAGAGCAACTCCTGCTACATTTAATGTATTCTGTAAAAGGGGGTAGGGTAGGGGGTGGAAAGTGGCGACTTTTCTATAGACGCCCTTATAAGTATTGTACAAGTCAATATCTATGCATGGCGTGATTTCGGTGGCATTATTGCTTTTTGGCCATTTTTGTGTCGTTTTGAAAAGACTGCACTAAAAATGTTCAAAATAAATTCAATAGCTTTTCCAAACAAAATCCTACGCAACAGCCTAAATACATTTTAGATAATCACCAAATTGACGAATGTGTACTGGATGGCTTGCTTCTTGGTTTTATGCACGAGTTAGTACAATGTTGATTGAAGCCTGAAAAAATCATTCATGAATTTTGCATAAAAGATGACAGTGAATAGATTGCCAAATTGTGAGATTGATCTTCGATCTTACAGCATCTAGGCATGTTTGAACCTTAGCGAAATATTTTCATTAAAAGAAGTGCTTTACTGAGGTTTCGTTTTGATTTACTTGACTGTAATATTTTGCATACAACGTATGTTTCATGCAGAAACTTATCATCAGATGCATTGTGCATCTAATGCAACCTTCTAAAAACGCTTTATGATACAGTTTTGATCAGGGGAATCGACATTAATTAAAAATCGCATGAAGCTCGAATGCTTTTCTGTTAGACATCCTTCTGCCAATGTCTCTCCCTTAAAATCTATGAAAGGAAACTGCAGTTGAATGGGTGAGGAACATGTGCAGCATTTCCATGCAGCACTCACGTATATGTGAGAAAACGTGCTGGAAAATAAGTGTCTATAGGAAGAATCTGCAAACTGAACAAGCATGTCAATGGCTACTCGGAAAAGCTTTCTATTTAAATCCTTGTGTAAATGGAAAATTAAATCCATTGATTCCAGCCCGGCTAGTAGCCTGTGAGGTCAAGCATATGCTCATGTTGATTCATGGAATTTTATTTCAGTGCGAACCCATATCAGATTCCGTGGACATGCACTTGATTACTGCAAGTGGGTATAGGAGCCATTTGCTTCATTATCTGCCCAGGGTGTGACCGACTAGGGTTAATTCATAAGATAACATCATGGAAAGAATCCACCTTATTATATCGTCCAGTATGGGTGTACTGCAGGAATGCATAAAATAAACTCACTTTGTTTGCATACAGACTTTGAGATTCCTTAATCTAAGTAAGTCATGCATGTAATCCTGTTTTATAACCTATGCTAGACTTAGTATACAGTAAAACCTCGTTATAACGAACAGTATTTCCAATCCACGTCACAGCCCATATAGAAATAATGTTATTTTATACTGTTATAACGAATTGGATAAAACGAATTATCGGTTATAACGATCAGTTTTTTGAGGTTTCATGCTCTGAAGTTACAGAACATCACTTGAAAAACACTCGCTAAACCCATATGTCAGCTCACAGAAGGTGCTGTCAAGATGTCATCGATCTGATGACAGACTTACCATTGCAAGACAGTCCCATTTGCACATGTATTTGCACATGTATTTGCACAATCTTCAAAAAACATTATTTCGAATAACTTTTACTTGTATGTGTGCAAGGTAGTTAAGTGTTTGAATGAAATTTCGACTTCCTTTTCATTCAGACTTTTGACACTTTTGGGCACTTAGGACAAATGTCGCAAAAGAAATAACAAACGATCTTCAATAACAGATTATTTCAAATAAATCACCACTGCCTTCAGAAAAGGTGTACAATACTGTACAAAAAAATGTCACGCAAGTATAAATTGAATTTCTTTTAAAACTCATATTTTTTCTGGCTACTGATATAACGAACTACGGTTAAAACGAACAAATTTTGGTGGTCCCATGCAATTCGTTATGATGAGGTTCGACTGTAATTAATTTCAAAATCGAGATTTGGTGGCATGATTCTAGACATATCGACCCAAGCAAGTTAGTCTCTGCTTGCATACTCTGGGGTTAGCCTTCACAAAATTGGACGCATGTAAACATTTTCAACAGCTAGACTTAGCTTGAAGATGCAGACCTACTGAAATGAAGGTATCTGTGCCTGCTGTAAACTTACTGCTCTATCGGTTTAGTGAACATGAAGTTATCTAATCAATGCGTGCATGCATATGCAACTTGCAAATTTGCATAGGGGCGGTGCACAAGCCCCAAAACCCAACTTTTTGCAAGATGCAGTTTTTCACATCGAAGCACTGTCCAGCAAGCCATCCATCACTATCAATCAAGCATCTCTCCTGCAAACTTGTCAATTGCAAGAAATAAAATGTCAAAGGAGATCGTTCGTTATTAGTTTTTTTTCCAGCCCTGGACATCTGGACCCACCCCCGTCGGCCATGTTGGCCCCTAATCACGTGATTCACTTTTTATTATGGGTTAGTACTGCACTTCCGACTCACACAACTGCATCTTGGGAAAATGCACACCCCTGCAGTTGCTGCCTCTGGCCATTTTATTAATATCGCCATTTGGTTCTAAAGTGGCTTTCCGAGTGTCGGGGTTCGATCCCCTCGTCCAATTCCCCCTAATTTTTGTGAAAATTTCACACAATCGTCTACCATGCCCCATCTTCTCTCCTCCTCTTTAATAGAGGTGATTCAGAGGGTCAAATCTTCGTTCAATGCGGGACATAAAAAGGGCCATTGCCGAAGTGCAAAGAGTAGGACGTATTGATGACGTCATAACATTTTCTCCAACATATTTCCCGCTGGCATGCCCAAAACAATGGGTTTTGAAATGCGCGATCAATATTATGTTTCTCGGAGCAGGACAGGGCGTGATTTATACCTTTCCCACATCGATATTCCCCAATTCCCAATTCGTGGCATAATCGATATTTTCAAAGTGTAATTCCGAGTTGGATGGGCCGATTGCTGCTCAACTACACGTACTGTATAGGAGAAAAGAAGATTCTGGAGAAAATCCTGAAGAGGCCAGCGATAAAGCTCTCACTGGGAATACAGGGTGCTCAATAAGACGCGGGCTATTTTTGGTGCAAACCGTGCGGGGAATGGCAATATTGTCATTGATTTTTGGATAACAACACGAATTTGTGACAGCTGCTCTGATGGATTCTGTCTCTCGAGGAAAGAGTGTTTTAGTGGATTTTTTTTTTTTCGAAAATAAAAAATACTACGCCTGGTTACTTCATTTTGGGAGCAACTGTCCATTATCCAGGCGAATAAAGCCAGCTGATTTGCGAAGACATTTTTGGGATACGAAAGCCGTGAGATGGTTTATATCTAAATGGGTACTTATTTTACTGAATGCTGCTGCACGTTTTATTTCGTGAATACATGTAGAACCACAGCTATGCGAATACTGACTTGTAATGCGACATTGATTTCAAAATTCTAGAACAGCAATGAGGATTCTTTCTTGCAATAATATTGAGAAGCATTATACTAATACTTGGCAAATTTGCCAGTTGTAAATTGCTTGTTTGCTATTGATGTGAATGCCTAACAAGCTTCCACCCATCTATTTCTTGCACTAATATTTTGACACATCATATTAAAATGAGACAAATATACCGGCATGTTTGCAACAATATCAATGGCTATATGCAATTTAACAAGCTTCCAACTATATTTGAAAGTTTCACATTAATAAGGCAAATCAAAATGCATACTGCAGGATACGTCCTTGTTGCAGCATTGACTACACTGCAAAATGAGTTACAGTGGGCATCTTCTAACGGTTCATAGACTGGCAGTGATTGCCTGGGAGTTAGGGGCAGTTAAGTCAGTGATTACATTATTATCTATAAGTTCAACATACTTCGCATTTACAGGTACCGCCAAGAACTCATTTTGGAATTCATGATGTCAAAAGGGCGGATGTATAACAGTATTTTTTAGGTCGGCACTGTTTGTTTTGATGTTTCAAATTTAGTTACTCAAACATTACTTGACGACTAGCATTTCAAAATGGTCTAAGAGCCATCAAATAGTTAACTCATTCGACATGATCGATGATCGATCTATTAACAATATTGAAAAGTGCACATCCATAATGTTACTTCCTCACTAACATACAATACACTGTATATAGATGATATTGAATTGCAAGTTTGTTTGATAGTGATAAGCCATATGATGGAATACTGTCAGAGCTCAATGCTATGACAGGAATCGAGTTTACATGCACGTATCCACTTTATAAGCCCAAACTTAGGTAACTGTTGCAAAAGTAAAATAAAGAATAAAAACTTTGACCATGTAGCCCAAAATATCAAATAGCTAGTCGATATTTCGTCGGCACCAGTAGGACTGATTCCACGAGCCTACACGAGTGTAAAGTTTAATTCGAAAGACGGTAGAGCGATGAAAAAGCGAAAACCACTAAAAGAATCAAACGGTTAGAGAGGAAGGTGCGAGATTGCGAGGGGAAATCACGCCCATAAAACTAGATATAAAAAGTTGAACATGCAAGAGGGCGACAAAAAACTAATAAAAAATATTTCTGATTTTTTTTCCCTATTTGCTCTTCATGCCTGCAGAATCAAACAATGCAGCATCTTCGAACCGAGGTTGGCTTACTTTCGGCTCTGTGCAAAGACGCCAGATTAACGTCCATGTTTGATTTAATCTTCCCCATTTATTCAATTTCGTTTGGTTCGACAAGATTTCGATTCCCACGGCGCTTCCTAATGAAATGTTCCTACGTTTTTAAGCGGATTCCTGCCGCCTACCCATCTTTATCCTCCGGGCCACTGTTTTCCACACACGTTTTCATTTTTTTACCCCAACCCAAGTTTTTTCGTTGTTTGTGTTTTTAATTGGCAGCGCGTTCTTTTCAGCCTAATTAAAAACAAGCACGCTGCTGATGCTGATGCCCCGGGTGGTTTTATTCCTGGAAGTCGAAGCCGAATAGCTCCACGACAGGCTGACATGAATGACGAAAATATATTGAACAAAATTGCAGCAAATTTTGGCTGCACTCTACATTATGCCCTGCCCGCCTAGCCGTAGGCACGATCAGAAATTGGCTTCTCCTGATAACCCCTGGGCTGACAGTGATGGCCTGGAGGTTGGGCAGCTAAGTGAATACGCTCTTAGGTTTGGTTGGCTTAAACACAAAGCAGAAAAGGATACAAAATGGATAAATTGCAACAACTACATCTATATTACAAGTGTACCAGGCAAGTGTAGTTGTGCACATTTGTAGCAGGGCATAATGCATTGTAAAGCCCAAGTTTGAGACAGATTCCTGTGAACTTCGATACTGACCTCTTTTTCCAACTGCATTATATTTTGCAGTATTTGGGAAAGCGTTTATTCAAAAAACAAAATACATGTACGTGCTTAGAATCGTATTTCAGAAATGTGGCTAGGATTCGATCCATGCAACGACATAATGTATTGCTATCAAGAAATGTATGTTTTGAATTTGCACTAAGCTAACCAAATGTGCGTTCTGGAGGGTGTGCCTGAATTCAGTCCAATAGGATGTTTCGTATTTGCCAGTGAATCACAACATGTATTTAATGTACACGTAGGATTTCTGGTCTAAGAAAATTGTGTAATATGCCTTGCTGTTGTAACCTTTGAAGGTACAGTATATCTAAAGCACATTCCTTTAGTTCAGGCAATGCAGTGCGGAATTCAAGGGCCACCCATATGGAAAAGAAATGCATTTCAAAATATATGTAGATTGAGACAAAAATGTATTTTATAATGGATTGTAAATGCATTCTAAAATGCATTTATCATGGAGCTTTTTCTGACAAATACATTTGCGATACATTTTACAGTTTGCAATGTATTTCAAAATGCATTTGAAATACATTTCTTTTGCATGTGGGCACCATAGTGAAGCTCACCTTTTTCTACCCCAAAATGTGGACGTTGTAGCTGCAAGCTTTTCAGAATTTCAAAAAAATATGTGTGCTCGGTCTGTATACATGTATGCATCATGAAACTCACTATCGAAGCTGCTCGTCCAAAGCACAAAACTTGAGCAGTTATTCGATGGCTGCTTCTTTTCCGGATGAATTGAACCGAAATTGCTGGCTGTGGCAATACATCATTGCGAACTTTTAATATATTCGGAAAAAGATGCAAGCTCATTTTAATGGCGTTTGGCTGTTGTGGGGGAAGCCTTGCCAGCCCCTCCCTGCTGGTGATGCTATTCTGCATCCCCATGGCTAACCCTACCCAGCTCATAAACCTCTCATAAGCCCCTTCCTCCTTCCATCAATTCTCCAGCTATGGCAAAATCCTGGATATTCTGGGAGTTTTTGCTGGAAACTTCTTTAGCCAGGCTGGCTCAAACTCGCATCGCCAAGGAATGATTATGACGTGTCTTAAACTCTCCGCTTTATCAACAGAGCCATAAATTGCAGACGCCCATTGCTGCTTATTTACGAGCCACATTAGACAGGGCTTTGTTTGTGAGCTGTGTGCCAACGCCATGATTTAAGATAATTGAACGGAAAATTATTTTCATTTCTCCTCGATGCATAATGGCCCCTCCGTTAATTTCTGCTTGCTTTTACACGACGAAAACATGCGTGTGGGCGTGGAGCCGAGGATAAATAAGGCCAAATACACTTGGGCTGAAATCGCCAATAATTCAAACGAACAGCGCTGGGCTATGTTTGTCACAAATGAGCTACACTGTAGGTCTTCACTCATCCAAGGCTTGGCATCCACAAGGTGAAACAAGTTTTCTGTTACATGTACAGTATATTAAAGAGTGGAAGGGATTGTTATTTCCTTCATTCATTAACCAGGGTGGCCACGGGTCAGGGAAGATAAAAGTGGTCAGGGAAAAGTCAGGGAAATGTTTCACTGTAAAAGCTAAATGCTATACCAGCACTCAGTCTTCTGGCAGCTCCATCCCCAATCCTCTTCCATCCACCCTCATCCTAGCTTAGGAATATACCATATGATGTTTTCAGTGACAAACAGTGGATTGGTGACTGTCAGGGTGATATGATACTCAAAGAATTGAAAAACTTGTGTTCAAAATCTGATTTTAAGACATGTATCAAGGCTTATTTCAAGGAAAAGGAATGCCTTGGTCACTTTTGGTGGGTTCTACCTGTAGTTGCAAGGTACAATTGTCCAGACATTCTGTCCAGACAAAGTCCAGACAAGTGTCCAGACAATTGTCCAGACAAAGTTCTAATTTTTAGCTAGAATAATGCATTTGTTGAGTGTGGTTTCTCTATCAACAAAGACTGTGGTGGAAAATCAGTTAAGTGAATCCCTCATTGCTCAATGGCAAGTGTATTATGATGATATTCAGGCTATGGGTGGAATTTCTGAGGTTCAGGATATTCCCAAAGCTATGATTCTTAGGGTCAGAAA
>JAQFYZ010003571.1:0-13075 GCA_034695085.1 Cylindroiulus punctatus | reverse complement strand
CGCGGTAAGAAGGTGCCGTGACGTCTTGCAGAACGTTGACGGACTCCCCTTCCACCCACCCGCAATAAATTCATGTCATGTATGGCGCTTCAACTAATTGTGTTTCGCCACCAGATGGCGATGCCTACGGGTAGGCTTATTTTGAATGAAAAAAGAAAAAGCGTGAGTTTATAGGTTTGTCCATATCGGCCACCGTAGAAACGTGTTAAAATGATAATTACTCATTTGTGTATTGTTTATTAAAAAGTGGATATTTTTTAGATCACTATGTGCCTCACTATATACGTAATTTTTTGTTATACAGTTATTTCTTGCTAAGATTTTAAATTATTCAGCATTATTATATATTTTCATTGTAAATTATAAATAAAAATGACTGCGAATGATTACAGAAGAACCTGTCTAAACTTATACTGTAGGGACTGGGCGTTACGTGCAGTTTAGACAGGTTATTGGTTTAGGCAGGATGATTAGGCCGGTTCCGACGAGCTTGGGACCAGCCAATGATGTTAGCTTATGGAGGTTATCAGTTAAGAGAGGTTCTACTGTATTTAAATTACACAGGGTTCCCCCAGACCTGGAAAACCTGGAAAAGTCAGGAAAGTTGGAAAGGCCTGGAAAAATCAGGGAAAAGTCAGGGAAATTTAAGCTATTAATTGAAGCAAGCAATATTGTTGAAGAGTTTTTCTAAATTTATCTAAATGGGAACTTTTTTATTTAAAAAAAATGTGCTCTATTGCTGGCTCCTTATTGAAATTTGTGTGTTAACCTTATGTTCACCTCTGGGTGTTGAATTAACTTCCCCCACCAAAGATATCAATCTAAAAAACGAATCGCAAATCAATGGAAAACATAACAAAATAAATTATAGAATAAGAAAAAATTAACAATTATACACTATTTCTTGCTAAGATTTTAAATTATTCAGCATTATTATTTTCATTGTAAATTATAAATCAAAATGACTGCGAATGATTATTTACATTAAACAGGGTTTCCCCAGACCTGGAAAACCTGGAAAAGTCAGGGAAGTTGAAAAGGCCTGGAAAAATCGGGGAAATTTGACAAATATTTTGATTCAGGAGTTTTTCCAAATTTATCTAAATGTCAACTTTTTTATTTAAAAAAATGTGCTTCATTGCTGGTTCCTTATTGAAATTTGTGTTCACCTCATGTTCACCACTGGGTGTTGAATAGCCTTTCATTTCATGAATGTGAGTATGAAAACTTAAGTTTTTAAGTTTCCTAATATCATCCCATTTCTCATGACATGAATTAAGCTCAACTGATCACAGCTATCCCTGATACTCATCAGCTCCTATTTTTCATGAAACAGGATCCAGGTTTTCAAAAGTAACAATTCCACTCAGTACCGATAATGAGGTAACACGACGCTGCAGTCGTAGTGTTGTCGAAATCATTGTAACAATTAGGTCAACCTGAGAAAACAATCTTCCTTAGGTTTTCAACGTTTAAGCAAAAAAATAAATTATGGGGGTTATCACTTTCTCAGCGACAATTCAGTTGATTGTTTGCGTTGTTTATGTCGTAAACTTAGTAGCATACCACAGCAGCTAATCTAATTTTCAAAAACCTGTTTATATTTTGTGCTCATTTGATACATAAAGGTACGTTCAGAAAGCAAGCTAGCAGATGAGTCCTCATTGTGGAGTGTTGACAATTTTAACTGGTCATTTTACTACATGAAAGAACTTTATTTTTGCACATACTGCACTGAAAACTTAATCTCAGAACAAAATGTACTCAAGTTTATTTTCACTCCAGCTTTTAAACTGTGCATAAAATATTAAAACTCGTTTATCCCATATCCAAAGAAAATGCATTTTAAATGCATTGTGCAATGTATTTCAATTTGCAAAATGTATATAAAATGCATTTTGAAATGTATACGCCAAACTGTATAATGCATTTGTAATATATTTCGAAATATATAGTATATATAGTATATATATATAGAATATATATAGTAATGCATTTCACCTTTAATTGAGATAAGATTTTAAATTCATTTCACAAAATGGACCGTAATGGATTCTGCAGTGAATTTTGTGTAAGCATTATATTTTTACACAAAATTTGCATCACTGCAGTGTGAATTGAGATGTATTTGCAATGTATAATGAAATATATTGTGATATGTATTTTGAAATACATATTTCAATATATTTACATGTGTTTTGTAATATATATTGCCATACATTTAAAAATTTTACATATTTTAGTGCCAATCCAAAGCTATTTTCCAATGTATTTCCAAATGCATTTCTTGCTATGCATTTTAAAATGTATTTCTAGATATGCATTTTAAAATGTATTTCTAGATATGCATTTTAAAATGTATTTCTAGATATGCATTTTAAAATGTATTTCTAGATATGCATTTCAAAATATATTTTTTTTCCATATGGGATATACAGCAGATATTTTAAGTTTTGGTTTATATCTTGAACCAATGGCTCTAATCGCATAGCAATAAAGCATGCCATCACTTTCAACTCAGGCTCCACCTATCAACGTCACACTTGAGCAGTCCATTCTCAACAACAACATGCTGTTTGCAGCTAGCCACGACATATCACTTAACCCAGAAAAGAAATAGCCACTCGAGAGCTTGCCCTCACCTGTTAAAGACTGGAAATCAGACAGGAATTGGTAGGAAGCTGAGCATAGGAGGTTAACCTGAATCAGATGTGCCTCATGGTTGGTGCACTTCACATATCGAAATTGCTGCTCGAGTAACTTTTTGTCTCCATAGATGCTGTAACAATTTCAGGCCAGTTTCAGAGAAAGTGCATTAACAGTTTCGTGATTAATTCAAGCAATAAAGCAGCGGAATTAAGGTGTCATCGCATTCGGAGCAGGATTCAGGAGACACCAGGTAGGACTTATTCTCATTTATGCTCATAAATAATATCGAAGAAAACATTTGAAGAGGCAACTATGAAGAATGCACAAACAGGTTTACTAATTTCTCTAAGAATTGCATTGCATATGAAGTTGTCGTAAGCTTTGCAAATCTGCCTGTGACTTGAATTGCAACAGTGGTCAACTTCATGGTAAAAATGAAACTTCTTCATAAGCAATGATCAAATCAGATAATGCGTTTGTCAAAGGTTACTTTGGCACATGATGACTATTATTGCTATAAATGTACACGTGACATTACAACATTTTGCTGATAGCATATTCCGACAATTGCATCATGTATTTACATACATGTATGCCATCTTTACGATTGTATATATTCACATAGGATGTATGCAGTCTTTAAGATTAAGTCTTTAAGAGAATGTATGTCTTATCTATTTATTCATATTTAAATCTGTATAGGTTTAAATGATCCCTAATATATATATTTTTGAATAGATTTTTCGTGATTCGTGAATAAGTTTAATACGAGTTAACCAATCCCATATGGAAAAGAAATGCATTTTGAAATGCATTTCAAAATATGTGTACATTGAGACATAAATGTATGTCATAATGGATTGTAAATGCATTCTAAAATGCATTTATCATGGAGCTTTTTCTGAAAAATACATTTGCAATACATTTTACAATTTGCAATGTATTTTAAAATGCATTTGAAATACATTTCTTTTTCATATGTGGGAACGAATACTGATAGATTTTGTACTTCAATTTTTTATGAATGAAGTAGCCAAACAATTGACAGGCGAAGTAAGCTATTGTTCGATTTACTTTATAAATTATCATTCGTCAAAAATCATTCGTATAAATTATTAATCGTACGATACGTATTGATGCAAATATCATTTCTGGGAAATTTAAATTTGAAACGTTTGGATTTGTGACATAAAAATTCGAGGAATTGTGGGAGGAAATTGATAGCAAAGTTGTACGCATACCTACATGTACATGTACACCAGAATCGAATTTATTTTAGTTTTACAAACTTATGTTATAAAATGTTTGAAAAGCGCCATATGTTACTTGAACTACAAGAACAAAAATTTTACTAAACAACTATTACTACATTTTTCCTTTACTCAGTTCGCATCAGTGCGAGTATAAATTTATAAATTGCAGTTAGAAGGACCTCAAACATATACGATAAATTATACTCGGTTTCTAATTAATAATTTTACTGCGTTTTTCACGAAATGTCCAAAACTTGACAGATTATGACGCACGAATTGTACGTGCTACTGCGTTTTTCTAAATGGAGCGAAAATGAAAAGTATATCTAAATGATAATTGACGCCAGAAAATCGGTCCACTTTCAAACCAGAAATGGGGTGTGGTGCATTTAATTCTTACATAGTGTGTATATCAAACTAAAATCTCGTAAACAGAAAATTGGAAACGACCTTCCCAAATCTCAAAATTCCTATGTGACATGTTCACTGAATCTGAAATAATTCAGTTTGATTGAACTTGAGAAAACAAGTTTAGTTCATGTCGAAATTGTAGCTGCTGTGCTGCCATTCATGACAAGTTGATGGATATTGAGATAATCCAAAATCCATGCACTGTATTTAATTTGTCTGTTCGTGCAATTGCGTTGTTTGCTCGCATTGTAATACAAATGTACAAACACGACATACTGAGAGAAAAGATAAGAGATGCATTCATTAAAAGGTACCTGCCAGAGCACAATCATATCAATGAGAAACATACATGTATGATATCAATGTGACATGAAACGTTGTGATTTGGTTGAATGGATTCCCACATGCATAAGAAATGTATTTCAAATACATTTGGAAATGCATTGCAAATTGTAAAATGTAAAATGTATTGCAAATGCATTTTTCAGAAAAGGCTCCACGATAAATGCATTTTTAAATGTAAACAGAAATGCATTTTACTTATTCATTTCACGATGCATTTTTAAAAATACATTGACAATTCATTTAGCAATAAAGATTTATGAAATTCAGTGTGCTATTGTAATTTATTACATTATTAAACATTGAATTTTAGGAATTAATGAAGATGTTCTTTCATTCTAAATCTAGAAATTGTGTGGTCAAGTTAAGGGTTTACATTTTCCAATGAAATCCGCAATATATTCTACAATACACACAGAATGCATTATAAACAATATTTCACGATGCATTTCACAATACCATATGAGCAATTTATGGAATGTGCATGTATTATAAAATGAAATGCTCAACAAATACATTTTACAATGCATTTTATAATTCATTATGAAATACATTTATGTCTCAATCTACATATATTTTGAAATAAATTTCAAAATGCACTTTCTATAATGTATTTCTTTTTCATATGGGTCTTTCACAACATTTTCGTGCCTTCATATACATGTATCTTATCAATCGTTTTTGCGTATACGTGATTGCATTAACAGGTGGGCAGTTGGCCTAATATTCGCATAAGACTAAATGTTTGTTATGACAAATGTCTGCTGAAGAAAACGTTGTTTAGCTTTTTGCCATTGCAAGATCGAAAACTCAAAACCGCTGTAAGGCATAATTTTTAAATTATCTAAATGGAAAGTATGAACATAACTCAGCTAGTGCTTCGGATTCAGGAAACAATATTCTGATGCTTAACATTTGCAAAGAAATTAAAAGTTAGCATGACCATTTATCAAACCTTGCAATCCAGTTCCACATGAGTAAATAATCGCTCATGTCGTTAATTAGATAACACGTAATAGAGTGCTAAATTAGTCTAGCTCATTAGGACGCATCCTGCTATTATGGGAATAGTTTGATTTGGAAGAGTTTGCTCGTCTGGAAATTGCAATGTACACTATATGTATGAACTAGCCATTGTAATTGCATAATTTCCCTAAGATTTAACAACTCCATGCAGGTGTGTTAATAAACTCATGCATGCAGCTCTCGATATTTGGATAATTTTATGCGCACATCATAGTCACAGTGCAAAAAATAAAAATGTGTTTGTCACAATGTTTTTTGCCAACATGAAAAAAATTGGACTGTTAATTTTCGTACAGTGTAAATGGGTCACCCAGCACATTTTCGGATGAGATCAATTGTGCATTCTGCCTGCCCAAAGGCAATGTCATTGTCTTTGAAGTCAATACACTTCAGTTTTACTGCTCTTCAAAGAATGGGCTTGACCTCAGTAACTCAGTTGACATACCTGGAAACACTCATGACTAAATGCCATTTCCACGTTCAATTTCGTCAGTAAGTTTTAAATCAAGTGTTATCCACTAAGACACTCTGACTATTATAATTTAGTGGCGATTAATAGATAAAATGAAAAAGTAACAACATGGCTGTAAAACAATTTCGAGCAAAAACACAAGCTGTTTGATTTCGGAAATCTGGCTTATTCTTTTGTCGCGTGCAATTAAATTTAAAACACAAATTAAGGCTACTGTACATTTAGTATTTTTTTAAGAATTTAGCAGGTTCGCCACAGTTAATCGATTTCTTGTTATCGTTCTATCACCGACTAAATGTGGTCGCCCCATGGTTTCGGCTTTGTGTTCGACCTCGATATGAGCAGTTTTCAGTTGGATGTTGTTTGGTACAAATTTTAAACTGCTGTTTTCAATTATATTGTGATTCTATAACTCAAACCCTACGTTTGTTGATGAAGTTGCAAAAAAGTTTATTTCTGAGAATGTATTGATTTCCTTTGACGTCTGTCAATGTTGATTAAACATTAAAACCATTAACATGATGGCATTTCTGGCATTTTTAGAAACACCAACAAGATATTTTTAATTAAATTTTTTTTAGATATTCGCCTACACGTGTCAATAACTTTCAATCGAAATTATTTCCCAAAAATTCGTCCAAGGCGTTTTCCAGGCTAAATTTCCCTACAATTAATTTTTTGTAATTTTGTTATCTGCAGCTCTGCCAAAAAAATCAGAAGTCGAAGTTTTATTTCTGAGAATGTAATGATTTCCTTTGAACCATCAACCAAAAACCATTAACATGATGGCATTTCTGGCCTTTTTGGAAAAACCAACAAGATATTTTAAATTAAATTTTTTTTAGATATTCGCCTACACGTGTCAATAACTTGCAATCGAAATTATTTCCCAAAAATTCGTCCAAGGCGTTTTCCAGGCTGAATTTCCTTACAATTAATTTTTTGTAATTTTGTTATCTGCAGCTCTGCCAAAAAATCAAAAGTCGAAGTTTTATTTCTGAGAATGTATTGTTTTCTTTTTAACTATCAACCAAAAACCATGAACATGATGGCAATTCTGACATTTTTAGAAACAACAACAACATTCTTAACAAGGTATTTTAAATTTAATTTTTTTTTTTCGACATTCGCCTACACGTGTCAATAACTTGCAATCGAAATTATTTCCCAAAAATTCGTCCAAGGCGTTTTCCAAGCTAAATTTCCCCACAATTAATTTTTAGTAATTTTGATATCTGCAGCTCTGCCAAAAAAATCAAAAGTCGAAGTTAAGATATCCCATTATACTGTATGTTTAGTAACTCAAAATAGTTGTTTATGATTCTTTACAGATAGGAAAATCAGTCAGATTCAACAGACAAGTTTTAGTTTTTTTCCTATTTCTGACATTTTAATGTCAAACTGGTTGTGCCTAATCTGACTTTACTAATGACTAGAAATCATGCACTGTGTTCAGACGGTATTACGCATTGCAAGAGAAAGTGTTTCAATAAAGAAAAGTTAAGAACCAGTTTGTGGATTGAATCTAGATTAATGAACACCGTTTTTTAATCCGAGCGGAATTTAAGTAATCGGCAGTTTAATTGGATTTCCTTTTGCCTTTTTTCTAAAATAAAACTGCGTGGTGAGATTGTTTAAGTATTACATTACAACTCACGCATACATAATTGCAAGAATGCATTTTTTTAAGACTAGTTTTTATGTTACTTTTTTAGTCTTAGTATACTTTCCATTTTTCTCAGACGGGAAATTGTCTAAGATAAGATTCTAATCCTCATAATTGTTTACACATACTGTGTATCTTCTTTTCGTATTAGTAGCATGTTATGGACACCGGATTTGATAAGGTCAATATATTCTAATTTAACGACAGGAAACAGAAAACGGAAACCATTCGAGTGATCAGAATTTGCTATAATAATTAACGATCACATTCTGGTCCAAATAGTCTGGGAATTGTGCAGTTGTGATGTTTATGTTTGCTTATCGATGGTCGCATAATATTATGCGGTCAATATACCTGCATGGTGTACAAATGGAAATTTGAAATTTAATTATCCAAGTCTAAATGACCTAGTGTAGACTTTTTTCCAACTACTGTATAGGGGCTTCTTGTAAAAAATGTGCTGTAGAAAAATTCGCTTAAGGTTATAAAATTAACAAGAAGCTTATCCTTGCACATGTCATAAAAATAAAAAACGAGTCGTACTTTAGAAAGGTAAGATAATTAACCAAGTACATTGTATTTAAGTGGCTACAAATGCAATTTAAGTCTATTGGTGAAAATGCATTAAAATACATTAAAATTGAAAGTTACTTCGAAATTTTTTTGGAACGACTTACTGTACAATATATACATTGTAAATTTCTAAACAATTACAGTATATCTACAGTATGCTTATTTAATTTGCATACTGAATTTACTTAAAAACTACCATACATGCCCATATCCAAAGAAAATGCATTTTAAATGCATTTTGCAATGTACTTCAATTTGCAAAATGTATTTGAAATGCATTTTGAAATGTATACGCCAAACTGTATAATGCATTTGTAATACATTTGGAAATATATAGCAATGCTGAGCTATATTTTAATGCATTTCCGCTTTAATCGAGATAAGATTTTAAATTAATTTCACAAAATGGACCTCACTAAGGCAACTCGTCAATAATGGATTGTGCAGTGAATTTTGTGTAAAAATAATATTTTTACACAAAATTTGCATTACTGCAGTGTGAATTGAGATGTATTTGCAATGTATAGCGAAATATATTGTGATATGTATTTTGAAATACATATTTCAATATATTTACATGTGTTTTGCAATATATATTGCCCTACATTTAAAAATTTACTTCGAAATGCATAATACATTACATATTTTAGTGCCAATCCAAAGGTATTTTCCAATGTATTTCAAAAATGCATTTATTGCTATGCATTTTAAAATACATTTCTTTTCCATATGGGACATATCATGCACAATCCGGGGATAATGTGTAAAGTTTCTTATTTTTTCAATGGTAATTTATGCATGCATGTACACTAAGTTACAATATTACAAAATATGTAGCCTATTTCATAATTGCCAGTAAGAACATGATTTATCTTCGGAATTTTAATAAAAAAACATGCATAAGCACCTGATGTCATCTCTATGACACCTAATATCTCTGTTTTCGCAGGATTTTCTTGTTTTCCTCTTAAAATACATATCAAATGTACATGCACGGAATGCAACCACGCAATAACATGACACACCTTAGTTATTATGAAAGCAATACTGCGCTTCCAAACCAGTTTTTCATGAAAACATAAAAACTCGAAAAAAATATTTCCTCACATATTTCCCGTTTAAGCTTTATCACATAAACAGTGTTTGGTTATGCGTTGTAAATATTAATTCACAGCCGTTTCATACCATTTGCGTGACATAATGCATGCTTTAAGTACTTTAAATAAATTTATTATTCAAAACATTATCTTGGCAGGCAGACATGTGTTAGCAAACTAATGTGAGGATCGTCGAGTTCAGTATTAAAACAATACCGTCATTTCAAAGTAGGAAAAAATGATAATAATAGAGATCGATAAATTTCTTCTATCGAGGAAATTCACGAAGTGGCCTAATTTTTTATCGAAAACGTGAGAAACTTTACTGATTGGCACTCAGGGAATAATGGTGCTCAGAAAACTTCTGAGGATAACATGTAATGATGAAATTACATGCGTTTACGTGTTATTGCCATTATGGGTAATATGGGTATATGTGATAAAGCAAATATGTGAGAAATTTTTCGACTTTTTACATGTACTTTATTGCCGACCCATATGGAAAAGAAATGCATTTTGAAATGCATTTCAAAATATATGTAGATTGAGAGAAATGTATTTCATAATGGATTGTAAATGCATTTTAATCAGAAGCGTTTCTGAAAAATACATTTGCAATACATTTTACAATTTTGCAACGTTCTTAAAATGCATTTGAAATACATTTCTTTTGCATGTGGGAACGTTTTCTGAAACTTCAAAGGGCAAAGCAAAAAATGTTGGCAATACATCTAAATCCAAGTATTTTCATTTGAAGGCGAAGTTCTTTTGCAGAAATGTTATCATAACGAGGTAATCCACAGATAATAAATATTTGCACTTTCCTTAATTGATTTTGGAATAACAATACAGGTTATCATGCCATAGGCGAATATTTTTTTTTATGCAAAACTAGGCCACTGATGCTGTATTTTCCAGAATTCTTACATATTGAATTACCACGTACATGTACATCACCTCATAGACTGTCATTGCTTATATTTTATAAATGCATCCCATTACTAATTGCCCGTGGATACTCCAATATGCTGTAAATTTTAGTATAGGAAACAAGTGAATTTTAATTAAAATTCCTACTCAGCAAGGTTCCTATACTTCCCACTCAACGTTCAATTTCAAAACAAAGTTTTTTCACTTTAACAGTTTATAAGTCCTTGCATTTCATGAAACAAAAGCAAATTTCTCTGAAGCTTAACAAGTTCTTATACATGTAATTCGCAATACAGAATTTACGAAAAAAAATAGTTTCCATGACTTTTTCAAAAATGTGTGAAAAGCGAAAAACATGCTGTGGTACAGTATATCTGAAGGGGGCCTTGATAGGTCGTCAAGAACTAACGATCCATTAATTAGGGTATCTAACACTAGGCTCCCCATAAATGGAAAGAATTGAAATGCAGCTCAAATATATCAAAGGGTAATTACAGCACTAACCGTTGTCTTATCAAGGATCTTTGGGGGTAAAACTGCATGCTTCAGAGCACCTTTCCAGAAATTGGCAAGGTTAGGTCAGCAATGTGACCTGTACATTGCGGATGCTTTCATTAAAAATCGAGTGATAATACACAATATATTGCACGAAGCTCAACTCGTGCTCTTCTTATCCTTGCCCCCTCTCTAATCTGGTCACACTGAAAAATGATGCATGTTCAAACTTGTTGAATGATCTTTAGACATCCATATCATTATCATCATCCGAAAAGTTAAAAATGTTATCATCAGAGCAAATTACTGGATGTCAGAATATGATCCATGTCTCTAATCTGGTCACACTGAACAATGATGCATGTTCAAACTTGTTGCACGCTGAATGATCTTTGTACATCCATATATTATTATCATCATTTTTTCGTTAAATAAGAAAAGTTAAGAATATTAGCATCAGAGCAAATTGCTGTTCTCAGAGGATGTCAGGATATGATCTATGTCTCTAATCTGGTCACACTGAAAATTGATGCATGTTCAAACTTGTTGAATGATCTTTAGACATCCATATTATTATCATATTTTTTTGTTAAATAAGAAAAGTTATAAATATTATCATCAGAACAAATTACTGTTCTCAGAGGATGTCAGAATATGATCCATGTTTCTAATCTGGACACACTGAACATTGATGCATGTTCAAACTTGTTGAATGGTCTCTGGACATCCATATTATTATGATCATTTTTTGTTAAATAAGAAAAGTTAACAATATAAGCATCAGAGCAAATTAATGTTCTCAGAGGATGTCAGAATATGATCCATGTTTCTAATCTGGACACACTGAAAATTGATGCATGTTCAAACTTGTTGAATGGTCTCTGGAAATCCATATTATTATCATCCTTTTTTATTAAATTGGAAAAGTTAAAAATATTAGCATCACAGCAAATTACTGTTTTCAGAGGATGTCAGACTATGACACTTCCGTTAGTTTCAATTTCATATTTGATAAATAATGCTGCACACGTCCAAGCTACCACTTTCCTAACGGGGTAATGATCGGCCTTTGGCCGTTTTAAACAGTTTTTGCATAAAGTACAGTATATCAGTATATGCGATAGGAAAACGGAAGATTATCTGGGAAGTAATTGAGAACTGGTTTTGCATTGTCTGTCCTGAAGAAGAAAATTTTATAAAAGGACAGAGCAAATGAACGCAAGAAATAAAGACAGAGTAGTAACATTTTGTAAATCACTAATGCAAAATAAGCAAATCACCCTCTAATCAACAAAAGAAACATTGAATTAGTACTGTCAGGCAACAATACATACATGTAAATGTTTTTGAATTTAGGAAATGATCCGAAAGAGCCATTCAGATATTTCCAAGGAACCATGCAAGCCCCACGGATTAAAATGACTACCAAAATAAATTTACCAAAAAAGATTCAATCGTGACCGATATTCTTTCATGAATTTATAAAAATGTTTGTGTCGGGCCAATGTAGGGTAGTGGTACGAAGATCTTTACCAGCCATACTACTTCTGACCCACATTCCTTTGGCTAGAGTAAGTTCAAAGTGGGAGGAAGGGCTTGTTTATCAAACATATTCAATGAGCAGTACACACATGTAGATCCCATGACATTTGCCATAAAGGAAGATCGAATTTTTTACTCAAAACTGGGTAGCAAAAAAGGAAAGTTTGCGAATCTGCAGCAAAACCTACTGACATTGATTTGGATTCACAGCTGTTTTATTTCTGGGCTGTTAACCCGTGTAATTAAATTTCATGCTGTACAGGTTTGCTTTCTTGTGGTAGGTTAGCTGTTCGGTTTTTTGTAACAAAATGATTGAATGAACAATGTGCATATACAAAATCGATTTTTGGGACAAAATTTGTAAAGTTCAAGTAGCAATTATGATGTGAAGATGAAACAGCTGCTGAATACTACAGGGTTCAAACTCAAATTTACAAAGCCATTTCCCTGACCAACCCAAGTGAATTTCCCTGACTTAAAAATAGTGTATTTATACAGGGTGTTTTTTTTGAAGAATTTTCTACATACACGTCCGGGCCACAAAATCTTAAGTCCAGCAGTGGAACTACCCGTTTCACTGTAGACGTAGCACTTTAGTTATTTTCCGAAGATTAAATGT
>JAQFYZ010003570.1:0-13076 GCA_034695085.1 Cylindroiulus punctatus | reverse complement strand
CAGATATGATAATTTCAAATGAAACGAAATGTTTTAATTCAAAGTTTATATTGATAGTAAGTTCCTGCGCTATATAACATGAAAAGACATTTCGTTTTCAGAATTTTTCCAGATATTATTTATTTTGCAAACGACAGTAAATCTCTTATATTCCCATTCAGACGGCAGGTGTGCCATCTATCGCCCATAAAGCAAAATAGCAGGTCAAACATAGAATTATCGTTTTTATTAATATCATATGCATTTCCATAAGTTGTCAAGAGCATCCCAAAAAACACAAGTTTCTGTTAATGTTTAGCGAAGAAAACATCCCTACACGGGCGCCACCTGGTGGGCAAATCTGCCATGTCGCCCCTAATCAATTGTGTCACCAACTAGGACATAGTAGTGTCTTTGCAAACGTTTTAGGGTTTTGTTGACGCCCCGGGTATACAGTGTAGCTCTGTGAAAAAATGACTTCAAGAATTGAAATTCGTTGGCAGACACCTCTGGCCTTATCATAAATGAGGAGGTGGGGATGAGGGGAGGGGGGTGGAACACGAATTAATTCATGTCGTAAAATCCCTCCGAGCAGGTTTACGTAGAGATGTTTGAGATGATGACAGAAGTTAAGGTGAAGTAAGCAGCCATCGAAGGAGGACAAGGAGAGAACACGAGCATCTTACAATTTTCAAACTAAAATTGTGGATTTTCGGCTTGCGATTACACCAGCTTCCGGTTTGTAATCACACCAGCTTCCGGTTTGCAATTTCACCAGCTTCCAGTTTACACGACCAGAAGGTATATGTTTTTACCTTATCACTTCATGCTAATCTTGCCCCCTGATGTTGGCAATCACTGCAAGCTGTGATTGCATAGGTTCAGGGGCAGACATTTTTGAAAAAAAAATATTTTAAATTCGGAGAAACTAATTTATTTTGTGTTTATAATTTTTTTCTATAAAGCATCTTCTGGTATATTTAATAAAATCGAATTTAAGCTGCAGGTTTCGAGGTTGTGTGGTGATACAACCCATTTTTGCTTTAAACTACATATATATTTTCTATATGCATTTGCTAATTGCACTTTCATATGATAATTTTCAGGAAATTGTTTATTGTTTATTAGTGGAATGCTTAGAAATTAATAGCTTCGCTGCCTCATGTGATCGCCAAACTCAGTGGAAGATAAATTTCTGAGTATTTTCTTACCATTGTGGACAATTTTTCTGACAACTTTAATCATAATTTTGAGAATAAAATTTGACATTAATGTAATTTCATTCAACTTCCAGAAATATTGCCTTCGCCATGACCGTTTACACAAATATTTTTCGATAATATTCTCCTGGACCGTAATTTTTGATAAAATTCTATCGAAATTCAAAGGATTGATTTTCTAATAAAAAGGTAGTGGCGAAGACCAACATTTTCGCATAATTTCTTAGAAATTTCATTTCCAATATGCATGTCTTTCTTACAAGTTACCTTTATTAATACATTTAACTTCGATAAGTTCTCCAGAAATTTTCACGTATGGCATTTTACAAATTTTCTAGAGATTTTATCACGCCATTACATTGACACCAACTTTTCACCACATTGAGACGTTATTTTCATACAAAATTCTATCGAAAAACTTACAAAAAAGGCAGTCACGATGACAAAGTTTGCATAATTTCTAATTGTCTTTCCAATATACTAATTTCAATTTACATTTAATTTTGATGAATTTTCCAGAAATTCGCTCTTTCGTGGGAAAAAAATGTCCATATATTCACTTATTGCCAGACTGATATTAACCACTTCTGTTCGTTAGCCACAATCATACGAAGAAAATTTCCAGAAATTCATTTCGATGTCACTTGTAGTAATAATGATCTATTCAGTTGCAGCATGCAGTGCACCATAAACCAATTTCAGGAAATTGTCATGGCTACATTTTCAACAAACCATCCTCAAAATATATTTTTTTGTGATTTAAGGAAATTTCTTTTCTTATTGCAATCATTTATTCTCCTTTTGCCGACATTGATCATTTTTCGTGGCATATTTTCTTCCGCACATTTTGATAAAATTGGGCGAAATTGGCTGAATGTGCCCCCCTGATGCAGGTGGCGCCACCTGGTTCCCCCCATCTTTGCCCCCCTACCCCCCAATCCCTCACCCCCCACTTCTTCCCTATTGTTATTCCGCTCCATGGCTTCGTCGCCTGCCGAATCCATCTCGATTTTATTGATTTACTAGCTTTAAAACCACGGAAGATTATTATTAACTGATTTCACTTCACCTAAAGTGCGTTTAACTTGGTCATTGATAGATTGGGTGAGAGTGATATTAAATTGCAATCCTATTGTTGACGTGCGGCCAACAATGGCGTCTGAAAGGGAAGGAAATATAGGCAAATAAAAAAGCATTTGCATTCGATTTAAGCCCCAAATGGCGAATTTATCAAATCCGATGGCGGAAAATCAAACTGGATTCTAATCCGGATGAAACACAGCTGAAAATTGAGTGGTTGGAGGTGAAAAAACGGAAAAAAAACTCGAAAATTTACCCATTTCAAGTGTATGCAGTTTATATAAAACAAATCGTTTTAGAGAATACTTTTCAGAAAGTTTATTTTCGATAAAATCCGGATGAAAAATCCCTGCAAATTGAGTTTGTGGGATAATTTGTCTATTTCGAGTTTTTTTCAGAATGCAGTTTTCACGAAATTTTGAAAAAAAATGTCATGGACATATGCAAAAATTGTTATCGCCACTATCTTTTGTGTAAGTTTCACCACAAAATTTGATCGAAAATAATAATGTTCCTGGAAAATCGTGTAAAAATGTTTATATAAAATAAATGGTTTTCGAGAATACTTTCCAGATGGTTGAAAAAATACGGATGAATCATCGCTGCAAATTTAGTTTATGTGATAATTTAGCTATTTCGAGTTTCCTTCTGAATGCAGTTTTCACAAAATTTTGGAAACAAAATTACCTGGACATTTGCAAAAATTGTTATCGCCAATATATTTTCTGTATGTTTCACTATAAAATGGAAAATTTTTATTTTCGATCATATCCGGATGCAAATTGAGTTTTTAGTGGTGCAAAAATGGAGAAAATTCAGGTGTACGAAAATTTGTATTCGTTATTTTTGAGTTTCTGATTAACAGTTTTCCAGCATTTTGTCATCGCCATTAGATTTTAAACAAAAAAAATTTTGGCAATAATTTCCAGGCACTTAATTTTGTCCAAATTTTATCGAAAACCTTATTCGATATCAATTTTTGCTTCTTAAGTTCCCTTCCAATATACATGTATCATTTTTTTTATATTTAGATATTACATATTTAAATTTCTATAAATTTTCCAGAAATTTTGCCATCGGCACTACATTCCCTATAAACATTTTTGATAAAACATCTAGAAATTCATTTATTATCAGACTGATATTAATAACTTCCCTTCTGTTTGTTTGCCATAATCATATGCAGTTAATTTCGACAATTTTTCTTTACTAAATTCTTCGTATAAATAATTAATCAGTTGGGGCGTAAAAATGCCACTAAAATTCAAAAAATGACATTGATGGCTTACGTTTTAATCGACCGGAAACAGCAGCGCCCCCTGGCGGCGAGATGGTTCACTAGCCCCATAGCTAATTTATCGATTCCCATAATTTAAGTGAAAATAAATTATTTTCGTCACAATTTCCGTCCTTTGCACCACTGCCGAGTGACATTGTTAAAAAATTAAAAATAAAACTTGTAAAATTGTAACTCGTCCTACGTGGTTAGGATCGGGGGCGTCGCTAGGCTACATGGTTAGGATTGCGTGCCCTAATCGTTTAAGGTCCTTAAATCACCCGACCGGGTGCTTCGAGTCGATAAATGTGGCATGCGGTGAACAAAAGAGAAAAAAACCCTACTTATTACACTCGGGGTCCATTAAAATCACATCAAAGGTCGTGACGTCATGTCGACATCAATTTTTAAGACACCTTTGAAGAAGGGGCCTCGTACAGGGTGCCGCACAAGTGGAACGTTGAATGATGTCAAATCAATTACTTTCATTCGACTTTAATGGTCTGAAGCACAATTTCAATGACCTATGAAAGACTTCAACAGTCTACATTTCAATCAATGACTTTCCAAACGCTAATAGATATAAATTTAAATTCATTACTTTGATTTCAATGACCCAAATTTCAATAACTTTATTACAAAATTACTTAATGATCTGAACTTAAATTTCAAACACTACAATGGGCACATTTTGATCAATGACTTTTCATTGACTAAAATAAGCTAAATTATAATTTCAATGACCTTTCAAAGACTTTTCAAACGCTAATGAATTTCAATTTAAATTCATTACTTTGAGTTCAATGATCCACATTTCAACAACTGAATCAGCAGTTATTAATGACCTAAACTAAATTTCAGTCAGTGACTTTTCAGACTTCAATGAACACATTTTGATGAATAACGTTCCATTGACTAAATTATAATTTCACTGACCTACCAAAGACTGTAATAGTACAGTTTAATCAATGACTTTCGATTGACTGAATTATAATTTCAATGCCCTATCAAAGACTCCAATAGTACATTTTAATCAATTTTAAGTTATAACATGACATAAATTTAAATCAATGAATTTTCAAAGACTGATCTAAATTTCGAACGTTTACCTTTCAAAGACTTCAATGGTTACAATTTCAGTCAATAAATTAGCAATAAATCATCTTGACTTGTCATCAATTTAAATCAATGAATAAGCAGATGCTTAATGAGCTAAGCTAAATTTCAATAGTTTAAATTTTAATTTCAATGACTTTCCCAATGCTGGAATCAGCATGTAGTAAGCATTTCAATCGATGACTTTCTTTCCAATATATGCAAAATATTTAAACATCTGTTCCAAAACAGTATCAAGGATCGTCCATCAATAAGGTGTCCCAGAATTTGGTAAAGACTGCGTGAAAAATCGATTTTTCAAAAATTCAATTTGTTGCAAAACGACCGAGACATTTTCCGGTTTTATTGAAAATACGACCCAGAAGCCAGGTTTATGGAGAAAAAGGGTTATTTCCATTTCTCATTATGCCTGCATGCCCAAACGAAGTTAGTTATGAAAATTTCAATTGCTTTTTTCAGATTTTGCATTTTCTTTTCTGTTATTTGGCGAGAAAATTCCTGGAGGCAAAATTTTAAATTCAAGGAAAAAATGCGAATGTTAACGAGCTGATTTTTGCTGTCGAAAGCTGAATAAAACAACGAATATTTCTGATAAATTTCCTTCGCAGCTTCACTTTTATTAAATTTTTCAGAAAATGGAAAAAAGAGTCCGCGGGCCGTTGAGGACTCAAAATTAAACTGATTTTCCTTATTTTTCCGAAAAACAACAACATAGACTTGGCTAGGAATGCGTAAAATTCCTTCCATTGATGTAAATTGGAAAAATACACTATCATCAGGTGAATTATTATCCCACAATTTAGAGCAGATATTTGGTAATATTGACAGATACCTGAATAGTTTTCAAGATATTTGGTAACCTGGTCGAATTTGTGAATTTTATGAACATTAAAAAATCTGAGAATGATATAGAAATATTGTTGAAGGTGAATATTATTGCAAATACAAGTATGGCGTGTCAGACAGTGTCAGTTGTCATGAGTGTTTGACTTGTCAGTACGTTTCAGGTAAGATGCTGGAATTTAGTTGTGTTAAAAGTATGACATGTCAATGTTAAACAGTCACGCATGGCATGTCAGTGTTAAAGAGTATGACATATCAATGTCACAGACACATAACATGCCAATGTATGACATGTCAATGTTAAATACAGTCACGTATGACATGTCAGTGTTAAAGAGTATGACATATCAATGTCACAGACACATAACATGTCAATGTATGACATGTCAATGGTAAAGAAAGTCACGTATGACATGTCAAAGTTAAAGAGCATGACATATCAATGTCAGAGACATAACATGTCAATATATGACATGTCAATGGTAAAGAAAGTAACGTATGACATGTCAATGTCATAGACACGTACAACATGTCAATGTATGACATGCCAATGACCAAGACAGTCTGGAATGACAAAAACGTGCATGCATTTCCCAGAGTCAGACAAGTAGAATGCCAAATCAGTCACGTATGACATGAAAACGACAAGTTGCCATTCAGGACATTTCAAAGGCAGGCACGTATGCCATGTCAAAGAGTGAACAATGTCAGGTATAACGTGTCAAATACACTCGGCATTCTCGAGCAGTTCCCATATAACATGTCAATGGCAGTCACGTTTGGCGTGTCAAACACCAAAAACTCAGGTAACATGAAATGTCAAAGAGTAAATACTGACACGTCCATGACAGTCAGGAATGGCATGCCAACCAATACCCATAAGTCGTGCATGACATGACAGTGCCATCACTCAGAAGTTAGAAAAAACATGCTCGAGTCATGGTGATGCCTGTGTGAGCATGACACTATCATTCCAGAGCACCACTCCCGCAATTGTTACTGGTATTTTTGCACATATTTTCCGATCCGCCCTCATCCTCAGCTAATCCAGATGGCATTTTTCCTGCACAATACGGGGGTGGCATCGATCAGGCTCAAAAACCCATAACCCCAGAAAAGTAGGAGGGAAAAAAAAAGACATCAAAAGCAGCTAAAATAGCGCAAAACGGCGGCATCAGGAATTCGCGCTTATACGAACCAGTAAAAGCGAAGAAAGAAGCAGAAAAAACGACCCCATCAGCTCTCAAATATTCAATTGCTGCGCCATTTTGCCCACCAGTTTAATTCCGAAATGGGGAGTCGATTTCCCTGACCTTTCCACGACCCCTTTGCATCTCCAATCAACCGCCTTCGTGTCAGAAACAATGAAGGGGTGAGATGACATCTCAACATTTCTGACAAGCTTTTATCCGATTAAACGACGAGACCCCATCAGGCCGGAGGCTCAAACAACTCATTAGATAGTTTTTCCTCAAGAAATAGGTCTAAAAGTGGAAATTCTCCACGTTATAAATCCCGAATCATTTCTTGTAATCGTCTTAATTTCGAACACGAGTTTGGCGCCAAAGGCCAAAGGTGAAGCATCAAAAAGTGAACCCTGCATCCAAAGATTTATAAATAGCATACTACGTTTACATGCAAGCATTAACCAGGTTTTGCAAAAATGTCTTAAGTAAAGGTTTGCAAGAATGTCTTAAGTAAAGGTTTGCAACAATGTCACAATTAAGTGTAGTAAAGGTTTGCAAGAATGTCATAAGTTAAGGTTTGCAAGAATGTCTTAAGTAAAGGTTTGCAAGAACGTCTTAAGTAAAGGTTTGCAAGAACGTCTTAAGTAAAAGTTTGCAAGAATGTCCAAGTTAAGTAAAGGTTTGCAAGAATATCTAAGTTAAGTAAAGGTTTGCAAGAATGTCTTAGTTAAGTAAAGGTTTGCATGAATGTCTGAGTTAAGTAAAGGTTTGCATGAATGTCTAAGTTAAGTAAAGGTTTGCAAGAATGTCTTAAGTTAAGGTTTGCAAGAATGTCTTAAGAAAAGCTTTGCGAGAATGTCTAAGTTAAGTAAAGGTTTGCAAGAATGTCTAAGTTAAGTAAAGGTTTGCAAGAATGTTATAAGTGAAGGCTTGCAACAATCTCATAAGTTAAGCAAAGGTTTGCAACAATGTCATAAGTTAAACAAAGGTTTGCAAGAATGCCATAAGTAAAGGTTTTCAGTTGATTGTACGTAGCAATCTAATTGCAAACAATTTACTACCAGTTGCAAAGCAAATGATATTTCATCACAAAATTATTTATCTTGTAATCGAATTTTATTCTAAGAGTGTCAGCCATGATGCTTCCTCAATAATCGTGACCAGAATCGACAATAGCCAATGGCGGATTAATCCTTCTTTGCATTTCGACAAAGCATTGCAATTTTGCAATTCGGCATAAAAATTTTGCAATTAAGTCAACGCGAAAATTCGATCAATTTCATCCCATTTCCATAAAATATCCAATTCAGAGCTCGACGTTGCGTTTACAAGAGCGTCTAAGTCGCTCATCCGGTGTGATTAAGCGACGGAATAGGCATATAAAATTGTGATCAAAAGCAATTTTTGCAGGATACGAAATCAATAAATGCACTTCTGCTCCTCGATTCGAAATGCAAAATTGATCCGTTTTTAATCTTCCGCTTAATTATATAGCGGGGCTGACTGGCGAAAATAAACGAGCTAAAACCACACTATGATTAATATTCGACTTTAAACAAGTCCCAAAAATAATGTGGGAAAATCAATTTTTCCAATTGATCTAAAACGCAGACAGAAACAATGGCTGCTGGGGAAATCAAGATTTTTATACCCATGAACTCTATCTAAAGATTATTTGCAAAATATCAATTGATGACTATTCAATGACTATACTTTACCACAATTGCATTAATTTCATTCTTTGACTAATTTCAATCAACTTAATGTTATCAACATTTTTTTCCAGAAGATGCAGACAATTTCCTTGGTATAATAACAATACTTCATTAAACCAGAAATTAACTAGTTTTGTGTCTATTTTTAGCTAAAATTGTTTAGTTTCAGATTGAATTGCGGCACTACTGTAATTGGTTTGTGAATGTTTTTGCTGACAATAAGCATTGAGTCAAGTTATCATTTGATGCCCAATTTTTAAAAAAAAAAAAAATTCAGTATGACGTTATTTTCAATGTGCGTTTGTGTGGCTTGAATCCATCTCCTCGATCAAATATCGATAAAAGCAAATTCAATTCCAACTTTGTGAGTCGTCGCTGTTATGAGTGAAGGAAAGGTAAGGGTTTGCGATGATGATAGGGCTATCGGCAACATCACGGGTTTACGATGGCGTAATACATGAACGCCCCCCTTCAGTGCAACGCGAGCGGCATTTCCTGCCTGTTCAAAACAAAAGTCCTCGATAGTATAGTGGTCAGTATCCCCGCCTGTACCAAACACGTTTGAAGGTGCTTTGAACAGACAAATTCTGGGGTTTTCCGGCTTGCCTGGCGACTCCCCTTTCCAAAATCTCATTGCATTTTGCGATCAGCGCCCTCATCACCCGCATCCAGGGCGGATCCCCATAAATACATGCAGTTCGCCCTGCCGAGCATTTTCGCGGTTTTAGCATATTTTCAGCGGGCGTTTCGACGGGGGTCCCTGCCTCCCCTTGGGTCCCTTGCCTCCCCATCATATTATTCCGCCACGCAGCTTTAAACGCATCCTGCATTTCTGCGTTGGCGATCAATAAAACGGGAGGCGAAAGTGCGTGCGAGATCATTGCGTGATCTATGGGCATTTTCAGCGCTCTCTTAATACTATTTCCATCGTGTTTGTCCTTTTTCTAAATCTACATTTTGTTTTGCCATTAAATTCGGCGCCGGGGGGCGTCCATAAAGCGCGGCGTCGCCCGACCCCTGGTGGCGTAATGTCCCGCGGTGAAGACGCGTCCAAACACGCTATATTCGCCTGAATTTGACACATTGAAATGGTCCCGAATTGGACGTGCAAAAGTCCATGTAAAATTGACTGAATGTGAAAAGTGTGTCAAATTCGGGCTGCATTGCACGTTTTAGTGACTGAAATTGTAACTTTTAGACATCTTAGATTCCCAAACTGCGACTGTAACCTAACGCAGTCTAAAATTGCAGCTGTCTACATGGATGAAAGTCCCAACTGTGGTGTCTAAAAACATGTAAACGAACATGTAACTCAATAATTGTGCAAACTGCATGAAAAATACTCAAGTTTTGTGTGTGAAGAGTCCCAATACAGGGTCGAAAATGTAAATTTGGGTGTCAGAGACAATGAAAAGACTCCTAATTTAGGAGTACAAAATGTATTAAATTCATGGTTCCTGTTTTAGTGTTAAAGATGTGAAAAGTATATCCCCAATTAAGGTCTCTAAAACACTAAAAATTAATGAATCTTGTGCTAGTCTCAACTTTGATGTCTGCAATGACTAATATTGTCCTAATTTTGGTGTCTTATTTCGAGCTAAAATATAACCATAATTTTAGTGTCTAAAACATCTGGACCTAACCCAAACATCTCCCAATTCACTGGCGAAAACTTAAGATATCCCTAATTTAGGTTTCTTAGGCATGCGTTCTTACTTTAGTTTTCATACGAAGAATTTAAGAATTATGTCATCAACCAATTTACGAATCATAATTTCTTTGCACTAAAATTTTACTTACAATCCATCACTTGCCATTCGGATTAGCAATTTGGATTTGCAATTTTTTCGTCCATGTCGTCAATTATTATACAATAATGTATTTTGTGGTACCAAAATCCATCATTTTGTCAAATTTTGATACAAATTTCGTTCAATTCAAATTTGCATTGTCTTTGTATGAGATGGGGGTTAAAACAGCATTTTCTGATGACATAATACCTCAGCGTTCCCCGAGCAATTACTGTTAAAAACCTTTTGACAAACCGAGCCCGGCTTAAGTATGGATTGCTGCTCGCGCCACCTGTTGTCAGTTTAATTCGGTCTTGGGAGAAGAGGGGATAAAAATAAGACAAAATGGATTTGTGTAAACATGTTGAAGGGATTTGCGAAAGATAATAGCTTGGCAACAAGTTTTCTGTGCGAATCCACCAGCGTATCAACCATGTTCGCTCACACTCGGTCATGGCATAGCAACCCGGTTGGGATTTGCTAAAGGTCGTATAATTTTTATTATTATTATTACGTGTATTATAACGTTTGGGTAGGAGGATGGACGAGGGGAGAAGAATATAATGCAATTTTTGCATGCGTCGTATGACGAAAATTGGGTAAGAAAAACTAATATATGCCGTCATTGACAGACTGGTTAGGATTTAAACAGGGTTCCCCAAGATGGCGACCGAGGGCCTCCCATAAATGTGGTCATGTAAAAAAACAAGCAATCTTTCGCTATACTTTGACTCTTGCGTGCATTTGAGAGCTGATAGCGATAGCAATTATCTATCAGAATCTCAAGATGCAATTTCATAAATCCCAAAGCAGTGTCACTTTTGAGCCAAAAAAATTAAATCGGTTTCAAGCTCGGTGTCCACTTGAGAGCTGACAGCCATAAGGTGCAGTTTTATAAATTTGAAAGTGTCACCTATGTGGCAAAGTGGGTGTTATGCTCAGCTAATTGTTTGCAAGCTGTATCACAAATGATGGATTTTAATCAAGTTTTATAAAACAGCAAAGGTCATCGTTTGACTAACCACCTCCACTTTGGTCATCGTTCATCAGAATTTGATCAACTCCCCTAAAATGATGACAAATAAATGTCCATAAATTCAGTGTTGGTGGCATATGCGTGATTTCATATCGATTTCCATGACTTTTTCAGTTGTTCAGGATAGTATGGGGATGATACCCAGGTAGCACAAATTGACTAAATGACGTCATTTTCATCCCATCTGACATCATATTTGGGTGACAAATGTTATAAAAGCGACGTCATAGTGCTAAACACATGTGACACTGGTAGTATGAAATTGCGCCAAATTTTCAAGAAAATTTCAAAATTTGCTTGACCAGGTACATGTAGAATGGTTTGAGCACTTGGCCATACCTGGTTTTTGCCAATTATCTAATAAAAAACATGAATAAATTTGGGGGAAAAAATCAGTTTGCTCCGCAGAATTTTCTCGTTAATTACTGCAAGTCAACCCATCCTCACACAAATAAATAATGTAGAAATTCAAAAACAGATTACGTGAATATTCAAAAAAGTCTATTTTCGAATCAATTTCGTACTTATGTCATTTATTTTTGAGAAAATGTATACAGGAAAATATGACGTATTTTATGAGTAATGACGGACATGTCTTAAAACGAGTCTTAATTTTTTTTCTTCAGATGTGACATTTTATTTCATAATGAATTTGAAATAAATTGCCAAAACTGGCGTCCATTTGGCCATATAAACCGGCCAATGCTCGCAGCATGTTTTAATCCCCGATTAGTCTTAACGAAGAGAGGCGCAACAGGCCGTTATGGTTTCCGGTTCGAAATACTCTGAGCGCATCCGGTTTACATGGCAGCAAAATCCAGAAGGGGAAAATTGGCCATGGTTTGGACGGAATATCGATTTTTAATTTCTAGTTTAAATAAGGTTGCGCCGAGGTAATAACGGGTCTGACTGGTTGCGCTCGAATAAAGTAATTCGCTGGTGCGAGGGAATGAAAACGAACGGATCGAAAATCGACGATTAGATTTAACCCGAGATTGGCGCACGCGCTCACATGATTGATGGTTGTGTCGAGTTGGAAAGGTCGGGGGTCACTGTCGTGTTCAGCCAATATTGACTTACATGTATGGATTAACGCCACGAATTAAAACTGGAATTAAAACTGAAGTTTGCCTAACGAACGATTAATCTCCGAACAACTTAACGATGAACTCAATTATAAGCGCAGCAATACACTGTAACTCGAATGATTACTGACTCGATGTAACGAGACTAATTGGCGATTTCGGCTAGCCAAGTCATAATCGCCGATTAATTTTACGAGTGAGCCTGTAATCCACAGATAATCCTAAGATTTACATGACTACCAGATCAACATGAACATTGAGCAAAAGCTTAAATACTAAGTAATCTAATTACCTAGATAACGCACTTTTTAATGGTCGATTAAATCCACGCGATTGATGGCGCAACACCGTACTAACGACTGGTTAAATCAAACCCACATTAATGTAATCAGCGACTTAAACTCCCCCAACAGTAAGAGATTAAATCCAAAATTATGCAAAACTTGCCTCTGAAAAGGAAATTTCCAGAGCGATTCAGGGTCGTATTCAAATTTCTATAGGTTTAAAACTATTTTAATGAGCATACAGTATACGGTAGGCAGTCTTTCTTTCATTTGGGGCATCTTGCATCAACACAAGTTAACAAGCAAGCAAACAGTTAACCTTGGCATTGTGTGCCATGAGTACGTGACCTTGAGGAAAAGTTAACCCCAGATTATGAAACCTTGGCTGCAAATTATGGTGCAACCAGCCCTTAGTCATGAATGCAAACCTACATACCTTGACTTTAGTAAACAAGAAGCCAAGTC
>JAQFYZ010003569.1:0-13076 GCA_034695085.1 Cylindroiulus punctatus | reverse complement strand
CCGCTGCACATTTAAATTCCACTGCGCTGCTCTTTTTATCCCCCTCTTTTCCGGCCATGCCTGGCCGTTGTCTCACAACATGCAACATAAACAAACTGTACACCATGTGTAATGTTGTGCATAACGCACATTCTGTAATCCTCATGTAATTCCCTGTAACCAATGTACTATTGTGGTTCGGTTAGTAATGTGCAACAATTTATTTTGCGGAAAATGTAAAAGGTAACACACCAAAAATATATATAAAGTGAAGGCACCTATGTATGCTATTTTTCAACATTTCAGCCAAGCCTCTCGACACATATTCTCCCATCGTGGCACAAGTTTGCAAATACCCTCTGCATAGAAGTCAGCTTTTCATGAGGAGCCAACATCGCACAACCGATTTGACTTCGGAATCGGATGTGAAATGTTTTCCAGCCAAGAATTTCTTCATTGGACCGAAAAGAGACACTGTACTGTACGAAATGTTGAACATGTTCGCCAATGTATTGCTCCTCATAAAATACCGACTTCTATGCATAGGATATTTGCAAACTTGTGTTATGATGAGAGAAATGTGTTGAGAGACTTGACACACTTTATACAAAATAAATTGTTGTGCATTACGTATCGGCCTCTAACGTTTTCAATTTCCCATAACTGTTTATCTAACTAAAACTGGAATTCATGAACTATAGCAATGCATAGTTCGACGTGCAATCTGGGGTACCACAAGGCAGTGTCTTAGGACCACTTCTGTTCCTGTTGTTTGTTAATGATCTTCCTAACAATCTTTCGTGTAACTCAAAATTCTTTGCAGATGACTCCTTATTATACGACGATGTAAGATATCCAGATATCACTCCCTGTAATCAATCTATTTACCCTTCTTGTGCAGGTTTTAACAATGATTGTTCCTGTGCAGGTGGTGATGGTTGTTCCTGTCGTACTTTTCTGAAAATAGATAACAATTTTAGTTGAGTTTAATATCGGTCTCTAACGTTTTCTAATTTTCCAGAACTGTTTTTCTAACTGAAAATAAATTTCGTGAACTTGAAATCCCACCCTCACTTAAGAAACTATTTTTTTATGAAACTTTTTACAGTATTTGGTGTGTGACCACATAAGATGCATTAGACAACGTCACATGCCTGCTATAGCAATGCATTTAAAGACAGCTCAGACATGTGCATAATTTGTAGGCCTACCTGCATTTCTTGAAAACAGCCCGTGCTGTTAGACCGATTGCACAGAGAAGTGTTATTACTACTGAGAAAGTGGCGATTAAATTTTTTGATTCCAGACTATAGGGACTCTCAGTTATGCTCTCCTTAGGGATATCTGTGGAAGAATATAAAATAAAGCTTATTTATGAAGACATTACCTGTACAAAATGCATGTATTTGGCTATTTTTCTCAAAATATTTTTAGACAATACATGTATTTTGTAAAAATGTACATGGCAGTTGTCATTTGATGCTAAGCAGCTCTCAAGTACTGGTGAGCTTTGAGGATATTACCAATTTGAATAACTGCAATTCTTTGTCCATCATTTTCAAGCAATGGATGTGAGGCCATGCATGTCAGTATGTTAAGCCCTTCATTGAACAGATGTTTATGTTTATATAAATTGAAAAAAATTTCCACATCGAAATCCAGCTTGTTCCTAATGCGACTTCTGTTTGATACATCATTCAGCTGATTCATTCCCCATCGTAGTTCCGGTGCAGGGTTTCCACCATTCGAAAAGCATTTAATGATGTCATCTTCAACCTTGATGGTTTTACCAGAATGTATGATCAGGCCAGAAGGCTTTAGGAAAGTTATTACTGGTTTACTTGGCCGATCTACATGTAGAAATAAATATGGTTCAATATTTGTAACTAGCCCCTTTGAGATCAAAATGCACTAAAACTGAACTACTTTACTGTTTGGAGCAATGTTTAGTACGGCGGTGCCTGCGCTTGAATTCATCGATCCTTCATACATGCAAGTCCAGTTTCCAACATCTATTTCAACAAAGTTCGGAATTTCGATGCTACAATCTTTCTTCCTTGAATTGGCATTGTTGGCCACGAAATGGAATCTACTATCTCGATCAACTTCCCTTCCATTATGTTGCCAAATACATGCTACATCAGCATCAAACATGCAAGACAGCTTGATTGTATCACCGATGAGTGCTTGCATAGTGGAAGGACCAACAACAATGGCAGGATATCTGACATCAACTGTTAAAAAATATAGAAAGCATTTTTTACTTGAGCAATGATATATAGAAACGTGGTATGAAACATTTTCACTAATTTAAAACATAAGAAAACATAATTCAGAACCTCTTAAAAGATTCAACGCTGTTGGACTAAGTACAGAGGATGAAGAATTGCCTCTGCACTCCCACAATCCATAGTCATCTTCAAGTTTACTAATTTTAATGCTGCAATCCTTGCTGCGAATTCCTTTTTTAACATTTATGTAACTGTGACGACCATTAATTTCGACAGGAAAGCCTCTTCGGTTCCAGGCACAATCAACAGTTCGATTAAAATAGCACAGAATAAGGACTGTTTCTTGAAGCTCAGCAAAAATTTTAGAATTTTTGGGATTCGCTGTCGTGACCCTTCCTGAAAATATAAGGTGTATTACTTTATAATGGAATTAATTCAATTATGGCGTCTGCATGTATAGGACCACTTTTGGGCAGCCTATAAGGTGATGTGTTGGGGAGAGTGCACAGTCAGTGTGAATTATTATTTTGTCTACATGGCCATACTGAATATCCTACAGGAGATAATTTCGTAACAAACTTCTAGGAGAATTGTGAAGTTAATCATTATATCCAACTGAAACTTGGAATTACCACTCTGAGCTAAACAGGAAATGTGTGGAAAGTGCTAGACGGGATTAGCACGTCTCAAAATGGTCATTATTATTGCTTTAATGGAATTTATTGTAATGTAATTATCTCGTTTAATTATCTGCATAATTAGCAAACCTGAGTAAGCCAGACATGGTAAGGGAAGGGGGTGTACTGTAGTTTACCTGAGTATAAAGTTATGGCATTGGCCTTTATTGCTCGATTTCCTTGATCATCTGTCATACTTTGGCATTCAAATAAACCCTGATCGATGTTGTCTTTGACAAATGCTATTTTGAAGCTGCAATCCGCCGTCCTAGCGCCATTACCATTGGTATATGAATATCTGTTGCTGATTTCAATCACATAACCTCGTCGTGTCCAAGCACAATCAACTTCATCGTTGAAATGGCACGGAAGTATGACTTTTGTTCCATTTTGAATGATTGCATAACTGCTGTTCAGTATATTTATGGTGTCTGGTTATAAATAGGTTAGTTTGGTGAGTGCTAATTGGTTGGCTTCGTTTCTTTTGATTAATTTTATTGAGTAGTCGTCCACTTACTGTACCTTTCTGGAAACATTTGTCCTCCTGTTTGCTAGCTTCGTATCTACAATTATGCATTAATTTAAATTAGTTTAAACTTAATAGAAAAATGTTCCTTCATCAAAATGCATTAAATTGGTACGGATTTCGTATACTAAAAATTGATTGATCAGCGATTGTCAAAATTGAAGCTACACCTACCCTTCGAGGCAATTTCCACAATCTTGAGATGTGCCACTGCATTTATCCGAAAGATCCTGTCGCCATTCTCGATTCATCAAATGTGTGCAAGGATAACATCCGGATATTCCAATCTGGCCATAGACATAAGATCATTTAAACATGTTAAAACGATTCTCCATGAAATACTTAGGACATTAGAAATATTTAACATCCTTATCCTAGAAATACAATTAAATCAACTATAGTACCATTTACTCATGTCTGTATCTACGGTACTTACAGTAACATCAAATGTGAAGGAAATAAAAATTAAGAGAATTTGATGCCATTGTCCTCTCCAATGTGCAGAATGTGCTGGTTTTTTGCTGCTTGCAACTCTCATATTTTTAGTTGAATCCAGTGTTAAATTGACTTCTAAATAAGTGTTTCTTCATTCTTGTGTTTGTCACACACTGCACACCCCATCTAGATATACAGTGTAGATTCATATGCTGAGGTATAAAGTGAAACATTCTTAGAAACTTCAATGCATTTTAACAAATTTTAAAAAGCATTTGTTACAGTTTTCGTTCATTTTGAAGACATCAGAAAAATACTTCGGGATATTAGAAATAAGTGCCTGGTTACCACTTTATCGTTATCTCATTTCACAAAAGGTCCGTCACAATTAACAGGGGCATTATACATGTATACAGTGATCGGTTTTACTTACAAATGCATGTATGTATCCATTATGATATGAAATTATGCAAATCACTAACAAGGGTCATGTACCAGACATTGGAAATAAATGCATGGAAACGTTTCTTGATACTAAATGAACCATGTTTGGACTGACTTGCGAATTGGTAGGCCCACAGAAATTATCAAAGAAAAATTTTTAAACCACTCCAATAATATGTAGATAAACATGATTCATGAGACATTACATATTGATGGTAAAACGATTTTTTTTGGTTGAAGAGAAATGAAAGCTAAGGCTAGAGGTGAATTACTTACCATGCTGAGTATAGTATACATTTGAAGCATGTATGTCAAAAACGTCATTTCTGACCAAATGATTCAATGAAGAGATCAATAAAATTTTGTAAATAAAGTTGAATTGTAAAGTTGAAAAACTTCGTATGTTTGCTGAAAATTGAATAATGGTTGTCTCTTATCAGAATAACGGCTGATTTTGATACCTGTTTCATAACAATGTTTCTCACAGGGGACGAACATTTCGACAACAGATCCATGAACTTTTATAAAAAATAGTAGTACCAGCTTAATAATAATGATACAAATAACAAATGGAGGAATTCACAACATATGTGCATGTACTTACTGTACGTTTTCAATGTTCTCAGCAATCCATGACAAAAGCGAAAAAGTATTATTGTCAAAGAAGAATTTATCTTCAAATCGAATTTTGATTTCTCTGGCTTGATTATATGGTATACCAATGTAGGGAAAACATTTTTGTTATCTCAGATCTGCTAAATGAAATCCCGACAATGTACTATCAGATGTGCAAAAATTGGCAATTCGATGCACTTGAATTTCGTTATCTTTATAGACAGGTGCGAAGGCTACCCCAAAAAAAGATGAAGCTACCCATATGGAAAAAAAATAAGTGATAAATATATTTTTTTAAATTATTATTTATATATGGAACATATACCAAAATTGGCCCAATTCCATATATGAATAATATAGTATATATATATATATATATATATATAATTATATGGGCAAAATATAATATATATATAGAATAAATACTTGAAATATATGGTAAATGTTCAGCAACTTTCTATAAAATATACATAAAATATATTCCTTCATTAATGGAAAATAAGCTGACATCATCAACTGAACTAACGCTTATTAAAAAAATGGTTGTAAATTATACATGCTGACATTGTAAATGTGATAGGCATGTAATCAAATTACTGCATTTTGTGTTTTTTTACTAAATTTTTTTTAATATTAAAGTTTATTTCATCAAATCATTATTTGCTTTTATTATTTTCACAATTCCCACATATACATTTATAATAATATATGAAATGCATATTTAATAAATATATTCTGAATATGCATTGCCACATTATATAATTGTACGAGATATTTGTCACATATTATAAATATAACATGTTTTGTAATATATATGTTTAGTATATGACAGATGGCCAGGATCCAGCCATGGTCCCGTCTGCAGTAAAAATTAATTTTTGCGAAAATTTTGCAGAAACTGGTTAATATTTCTTCAAAATTTTTGCAATAACTTGTACACTTTTTTGCATTTTTTTTTGGTAAATTTTTTCCAAAATCGGTGTATTTTTTGCATTTGTTTGCAAAAACAATTGCAAATACCAGTTTATTTTTTGCGAAATTTTTTAAAAACCGGTTCACTTTTTGCAAAAAGTTTGCACAAGTTTGAACATTTGCCTCGATGTCTAGGGGGTCCGTGGCCAGGGGCGGATCCAGCCAAGGTCCTAGCTGGGGGACTGCTGTGAAAATCATCTATTTGCAAAAATTTTGCTGAAACTATTTAATTTTTATGCAAAATTTTTGCAATAACTGGTTCACTTTTTTGCATTTTTTATGTAAATTTTTTCCAAAATCGGTGTATTTTTTTTGCATTTGTTTGTCTTTGTTTGCAAAAAAAATTTGTAAATACCAGTTCATTTTTTTCATTTTTTTTAAATTTTTGCCAAAGCCGGTTCACTTTTTTTTGCAAAAAGTTTGCAACAGTTTGAAAAATGCGTTTTGGAGCATAACGAGCGATAGGCAAAATTCAATTTTGTTTTCACCAAGTCCTGATAGATGTCACATGCTATTGCATTACATTTTTGAAATTTAGGGTTAATGGCGGCGAGGTTGTGGGTTGCCACCCCTTAAAAACATCTTATAAGTGTTTTCCTTCCGAAAGTGATAAAACACACAAACACGTATATTCCATATAATATAGTTTTCGCGTAATTTCACATTATACAAGTGGAAATTTCTTCAAAAAAAAAACCCACCTTGTATAAATACACAATTTTTAAGTCAAGGAAATTTACTTGGGTTGGTTAGGGAAAGTCAGGGAAATGACTTTATAAATTTGAGTATGAACCCTGTCATTTCAAAGGGTTAGGTTAGGTTAGTCATTGAATTTTGCCAATATCCTACTTTTTTAAGCCATTGTAGGTAACTCATCAAGTCCTTGAATTGGCAATTTATCTACCATCTTATAAAATGTGCTGACCATAGATATTGCCAAACAACCGATAACCACCTGATTTATTTCCGGTTGAATATCATCATAAACTCAAGCTCACATTGGTTTGTCTTGAGGTTCTTCTTTTTTGTCAGATTTGTAACATTTTTGTGAATCTTAATTTTCTTCAATGAGACAAGTAGTCCATCCTTCCAATATTGGTTTACTATTCTATCGTGTAAGGATACTTGTTCTAATTTGCATATGTCTCTGGCTGTAGACCAGAAAGTACAAGCAATGAAAAGAAAATTGAAATGATTTCAACGATTTGTTTTCCATTGTAGCTGCTTATAGGAATACATGCTTGTAGCAAGTCACGTATCCGTATTACTATTGGTAATTTTTTTAAAATCTTCTGCAGCATTTGCTACAGTTTCTACAGTATCACTTGTCTTAATATTATCTGATCAACTCTCATATTTTTAGTTGAATTCAGTGTTAAATTAATTTCTAAACAGGTGATTCCTCATTCTTGTATTTCTCACGCACCGCGTACCCAATCTAGGCTTAGATTCATATGCTGTGATGTTTTATTAGAAATTTCAATGCATTAGAACATATTTAAAAATGCATATCTTACAGTTCTCGTTTATTTGGAAGACATCAAAAATACTTAGGGAAATTGGAAATAAGTGCCTGGTCACCACTTTATCATTATTTTATTTCACAAAGGTTCATCACAATTAACAGGGGCATTAAACTTGTATACAGTGATCAGTTTTAGTTACAAATACATTTATGTATGCCAGTGATATGAAATTATACATATCAATAACAAGATCCTGTACCGGACATTCGAAATAAATTCATAGAAACTTCTTGGTACTAAATCAACCAAGTTCAGACTGGGTTAAGCACAAAAATTTAAAGTCAACATAATGAAGGTAATTTTTTTTAAATCATTCCAATCATATGTAGATTAACATGATTCATGAATCTTTACAGATGTATGGTAAAATGTTTTTGGTGAAATTTGTTTGGAGGGAAGCTAAGGCTAAAGGTGAATTCCAGACTATATTGAGTACAGTACATATTGATTAAAGTTTAACTGGGAGGTGTGACATATGAAGCATTTATGCCAAAAACATAATTTCTGTTCACAATGCCAATGCATAGATAATATACTTTCGTAAATAAATTCGACCCATAGAGTTAAATTAGTATATTAAATATTGTAAACTTTAATAACTTTGATTCTGCTCTAAATCGTAACCTGTTATCAGAATAACAGCTCGATTTTGATACTTGTTATGGCCTAACAAGAGGTTTCTCTTAGGGAACGAACATTTCGACAACAAATTTGTGGACTTTTATAAAAAAAAACATTGTGCAAGCTTAATAATATAGATAAAAATACCAAATGAATGAATGAACAAGTAAATGTATTTACTTACTGTATGCTTTCAATGTTCTCAACAATCAACCACAAAAGTGAAACACAATTAATTGTCAAAGAATCATTTCATAGCAAAAGTTTTTAACTCCACTTACGAAAATAATAGTTGCATAGCATCAGATTGTCATCGAATTTTAATTATGCTGGCTAGAATGTTAACGTGACGAAAATTTGTTAAATTACCTCGACGTGCTTAACAAAATAATATATGACAAATAATATTTAAGGTGTGCAAAATTGACAATTTGATACATAACAATTTGATACGTAATGCAAACATGTACGAAGTATTCCTTTAATTTCCCAAGAACGAAACATGAAGTTAGATTTATGGAAATCCTGAAATTCAACATTAGAAATAATAAAGTGTTTGTAGAAGTTTCCAAACTTCTCACACATTTCAACAGCATTATAAATATAATTTTCAAATTTGTTATAAAAACATGTAGTAAAACTGTTGAATGATATACATGTATAATAATAATGATTATTCTGTTAAGGGAAAGGAAATTGTTATAATTAGGTTTGTAACAAACACATAAAACACATTAAGACTGAAAAGTTTTATTTACCAATTCAGAAACACATTGCATGGGATCCTTACATGACTGGCAGCAGTTTTCAAATTAAATGCGCTTGTTTACATCTACAAGTTTTCAAATTTCCTAACAGCAGTGGTTTACAGTTGCTTACTGTACTAGTAGTCTAGTAAGAATATTTAAGAATAAATTTGTTATTATTCAGCAGCATCACTGAAATGCATGCATGGTAGAGGCTGACATACCGATCCACTTATGGAACCTTTGAGAGGATACATACAATTGGTGTTATTTTATTCATGACTTCGGGCAAAATTCACTTAGTTTAACAATGATTTGGGATAATGGATAACCAAGTCATTGACAGTGATGTGGGAATGTGGGAAGCTGACATAATGTTTTTAAATAACAACATTGGGAAATTCTGCTATGTTGGTGAACAGATTGTAGATTGCACTAATGGGCCAGTAATGGCTACACAATTATACATTTATTCCCTGTTAACCACATTGGTAACTAAAAACAATCTTTACTTTGGATAGATCTCCTAGGGTGATATCGCCTTATGCCAGTGAGTTCTTCAATGTCAGGGTTCTCACTAGTTTTCACCTACATTAGTGAATCCGGCCCATATCTCAGATACTCTGCAAACTTCTTACAATTATTCACAATCAAATTATCCTCCTTGTCATCCATGTTTTGCCAATCTGTATTAAGAACACACTCTATTTCTGATTGTGTCCTTGGTTTGTAATGTTTGTCTTTTGAATTGTTGATGCGGAACTTGCTTCTGTTGATGACATCTTCAAGCGAGGAAGCATCCACTACCAAATTACCACCGCAGCGACAAACCTTCGTTACTAATTTGCTGCTCAGAAAAACTGCTATGTGGTCATATCCCGTTTTCCTAAACTGCACAATATCGCCTTGTTTAAGCAGCCAACGAAATGTCTCAAGGTCTTTGATATCGAACCATTTGCTGCGATGGTTTTCATCAAGTCGCTTGTCCAAATCGTTTTCGTAGTACCTGGCCATTTCCACAAAATCCCTACTATCGCTCGTCGTCCAGGTAGGCCTGCTTTTTTCGACTGCTTCGCGGGCGCATCTCACTATTAATGAGGCTGACTTGGGAGGAGACACTTTGTCTCTGGCATTGTTGATGCGAAATATACGGTCTCTGCAAATGCTACTTAAATCTACTTCATAGAACATACTTTGATCTGTCGTCAACTGGTGGTCGTTGGAATTTTGGCACAATTTGCGTATGGAATCTGTGTGAAGAATTACTTTGGGCTCCGTACCAGCCTCGACGCAGATTGCCCATCCACCATCCCAGTGGTGATCTATTTGGACGATATCACCAAGTTGTAACAATAAACACAATTGCTTGGCCTGGGTAGGTACAGTGCAATCAAACCATTCGGAATACAATTTCTTCCTTCTGAAAAGACAAAAAATATATACTGTACATGTATTGCGTATACCTGTAGAATGTACAGCAGCCTTAAAAAAATACATGTACTGTACGATGTATTTCTTGTTACCCTACTGTTAGCATCAGCAATGTCATATGGTGAGGGGCACGGGCATAAGGGAAGGCAGTGCAAGGCACCCATAAGCAATTACATGTAAGCAAATCACAATTATGCAGTGTGAAGTACAGGAATACCTCGCTTTAAGTAAATTTACTTTTAACTACATTGTCATCCTATGTGCTTAACATTTCAATACACTGTCATCTGATCTCAGACCCCATTAACCATTTTGACACCATGATAACAATAATAATTACCCAATAATATTAGTATGTTTAACATTTAATGTTACCTTAAAAAATGTGTTATCCTTGGGCTCTCAGTGACCGGTGTGTTTTGAACTGTTGATATTTTATTCTTCACGGTCAAGTTACCATTACTTGTATTTGCACGACATTTCGCTAAATCTATAGCTTCTTCAGGTGCTGTTATTAACAATGAACAAATGGGAAAATTTAGATAAAAAGCTGCGAAATGAAAAGAAACATCAACCTTACAAAAGCAATTAGCAATGCACAAAATGAGGACAAAAATCAGATTAATTATACAATATAATGTGTGAACCAGACGAAGAGAACTTGGGTGACAAAGACATGGGCCCTGTGCTGCTTTGTACTATATGGGAGATGTTGGTGAAACCAAAGGAAAAACTTTGATGACAAATTTTTTTGAAATTAACACGTGTGTAAATCATTAATTTTTTTCTCCTTTTTCTCCATTTCTCCTTAAATGTCGTGATGCCAGAGTTATACCCAAGGGTTTCCAACAGAAGCCATTGTCAAACGACCATGAAGAAGTGCAGATTTTCGCAGACTGCAGTAGAAGACTACTCAATTGTTTTTGTAAGGTTGATGTTTCTTTTCATTTCGCGGCTTTTTATCTAAATTTTCCCATTTGTTCATTGTTAATAACAGCACCTGAAGAAGCTATAACTTTAGCGAAACGTCGTGCAAATACAAGTAATGGTAACTTGACCGTGAAAAATAAAATATCAACAGTTCAAAAATGTGTTATTCATTCAAAAATTGATGGTGCTTCGCTTTGAATATATTTTAGCTTTTAAGTGCGTGGCCACCTCCCCATTTCATCAAAAATGCATACATCAGATTAATGTTTTAAATCGGACAAATCGGAAATCATGTGTGATGTTTTGTGTAACGCACATTTCATGTCCTCATAGAATCCCTGTAATCAATCTATTTTACCTTTCCTGTTCAAATAACAATGGCATGTTCACGCCTTTTTGCAGTAGGCTCGGAATGTTTCTGAAAATAGAAAACATTTGGTTTAGTTTAATATTGGCCTCTAACATTTTCTGTTTTCCCAAACTGTTTTCTTAACAGAAAATGGATTTCGTAAACTTAACAGCCCACTTTACTTTTTTTTTATGAAAATTAACGCAGTATTATGTGTATTACCATGTAATTAATGCATTAGGAAACATCACATGCCAGCTATAGCAAAGCATTTAAATTCAGTCCAGACATGTGTAAACTTACCTGAATTTCTTGTAAACAACCCATGCAATTATTAGACAGAATGCACAGAGAAGAATAACAGCAGAGAAAGTGGCGATTGAAATTGTTGAATCCAGACTATAAAGAATCTCGGTTTTACTCTCCTTAGGGATATCTGTTAAAAAAATATATAACACAGGTTGTTAATGTAAACATTTCATGTACTAAATGCATGTATTTTGTATACATAGTGGTATTTCAGTCGTTTTCAGGACTATTTTTTTCTCAAAATGTTTTCAGACTGTGTATTGTAAAAATGTACAGCCCATTCCCAATGAATTATGCACTCCACATTTTAATACGTAACTCAAAGTTTGAATCTATATGATATTTGAACAGCAAGTCAAAGAGCAATAAACAACACACGAGAACATAGCTTGGTTATCCCTTCCTTCTGTACTTCAAATTTGATCAATATATTTGAAACATTTTTGGAATTACAGCCCTTTTCACAAAACCTTCGAGTTAAACATGTGACGTTTTGTTGCAATGAATTATGCACTTTGTACTTAAATCTGGTTTTAAGACTGTCCTGTTATGAATTGCACATGCATTTGTTCCAATAACTTGTTCTGCATGTTAGTAACTCTGTAAATGAGCTATAATTCGTCAATAACAACAGGCTGTTAAATGTTATGGGCAAATATCTGATAAACACAAACACAGCATTTATTCGTAACCCCCAGCCACAGAATAAGGATGGTTGAACTCAAGTTATGGGCAAGAAACCAGACATTTCTTTACACATGAAGAAAAGGCTTGTAGAATTACATAAACATGGACGCTCTGTAGCAGATCTATGTTCTGACTTTGATTGTTGCCGTCTAACAATCTATAACATCTTAAAAGAAGTTATAACCTACAAACATAATCAGCCTGCAAAGCTGAGACCTGAAAAAAAGCTATGCACATCAGAGTGATGGTCGTGTTATAAAACGAATTGCTAATCAGAATTTGATTTGCAACCCTACGAGCCATAACAGAAAACATCAATCAGGCAGGAATTGATGTATCAATTAACACAATCCATCGTTGGATCAAGGAAAATGGCATGAAAAACATGGCTGCAAATAAGAAACCTATGATTAGTTCTGCATAAAGAGCAAAGCAAATCATTTGGACAATAGTTCTCATGCTATACAAATGATACATGGAAGCATGTTTAGTGATGAAAGTTGCTTCACAGTACCAATAGCCAAAGGGAAGTATGTTTGGAGCTATAAAGGTGAGGAATTCAACCCAACATGTGTTCGTTCTGTTGTACGGAGGCCAG